>BQNB010130193.1:0-18984 GCA_026074375.1 Tanacetum coccineum | reverse complement strand
CCTTGGAAGAGGTGGTTAGTCATTTCATTTACATGTTACACTTTCTCTCTCTAGAAAGCTTTTCTCTCACTTTCTCTCTAGATTTGGCTAATCTATCTATCTTCCATTGTAAATGAATGAGGATTTTATGTGAGTAAAAGACGAACACTTATACAATAAGATAACCTTGTACAAATATTTATGAGGTGAAAATAAATGTTAGGTCGTGGCCGGGTACCGTTGTGCGTTATAGAGGCTAGTTGGTGCGTTGTAGAGATTGTTTGGTTCGTTGAGTAAAGGTTATTTGTGCGGTTATATTCATCTGTTGAGGTGAGTTCTCGTAGCCCCTTTTCTACTGTTTTTCCGTTGGGGGAAAATGATACTCAAATGTGTCTTGAACTATTTTTCTGAACTGTGCGAACTGTGGTTTTACTTTTGGGACAAGATATGTGCTTATGACTGTTATGTGAATATATGTTTTGATTTTACTTGCATGCATTGCGATGCATAGCAAGGGTGATTGGAAATGATTTTCCATGTCTAGTGTGGTCCTGCCCAAATATAGTGCTCTAGCTGGTAGGCCCTTTAGGTGCGTAAGTGACATATCAGATTTGCGACTCCAGGAGCATTGGTATATGCTATTTTCATGACTAGCGGGGATGCTAGGGCATGGTGATCGACTAGCGGGAATGCTAGGTCGTGTTACATGATTAGCGAGGATGCTAAGTCATGGGTTGTTTGCATATATTCACTATCATATTGCATTATTGTCCACTATTTTGAGATATTGGCACATCAACTGGGTTTAAGGTTAAACCTATGAGCTCATCAACATTATTGTTGACGTTTTCGAGTACCATTTTCAGGTGTGTTGTTAGCTAAGGTAAATGAGGAGTAAATGGGACCAAAGGATGAGTACATTTAAGAGTTTATTGAAAGACAATTGTTTGACTTTTTCCAAGGTTGCGAAATTGTAAACTTTTATAAATAACTTTTAGAGTAAATTGCATAAATCATCCTTAAAGTTTGGTTAAATTGCATGTTTCGTCCCAAACGTTACGAAAGTGAAAGGATCGTCCTTGTGGGGAAACCTTTGGTGCAAGTATCGTCCTCGCAGGGACGATACTTGCACCAAAGGTTTCCCCAAAAGTTTCCCCACAAGGACGATACTTGCACCAAAGGTTTCACCATAGGGAAAATCCTTGCACTTTCATAACGTTTGGGACAAAACATGCAATTTGGCCAAACTTAAAGGACGATTTATGCAATTTACTTTAACTTTTGTGATAATGTATGGTATGATCTTGTATCTTGTGCAATGTGAATCATTGTGTTGCATTCCTGTGTTTCCATCGCTGATAGGGTGTGACACCTTCCGGGTTTATAACATGACCGAGAAATTAGACTTCTTGTAACCTAAATTCGCATTTTGAGAATTTGGCATACAATCTTTCTCTTCTCAACATTTCAAGAATTTCGCGTAGGTGTACTTCATGCTCCTCCTTGCTTTTAGAATAGATAAAAATGTCATCAATAAACACTATGACGGACTTATCCAACATCGGTCTACTCACTCGGTTTATGAGGTCCATGAAAATTCCAGGTGCATTAGTAAGACCAAAAGGCATAACCACGAACTAATAATGACCATAACGGGTCCTAAAAGCCGTCTTAGGAATATCTTCTTTACGAACCTTCAATTGATGATAACCTGATCGAAGATCGATTTTTAAAAACCATTTATCACCTTGAAGTTGGTCAAAGAGATCATCAATTCTTGGTAGAGGATAGACATTTTTCACTGTGACTTTATACAAATCACGATAATCAATACACATCCGCATACTACCATCTTTCTTTTTGACGAAAAGGATTGGAGCTTCCCATGGTGAACTACTAGAGCGATGATGTGTCGTTTTGTGTTGTATATTTTTATGATTCAAGTTTTAAATTTATATTTTGCCGACTTAACCAAAAACAACACTTTAACGGGCAGTGTACCCGGTCGATAGAAGAGATTCGTGTAAGTAGGGTGTCAACACTTGAAGGGCGAGTTAAATCTCTCATTTATTAATCTTTTAGTTTACTAATCTAAGTTTAATTCTAACTAAATCAAACCTATGCTAATCCTAGGATACTGTCTACTACCTTATTTCTAACAGGTAAAAGGGGGTTTTTCACCTTGAGAAACAACAGATAGGGCACGGGGTTAGAGTGACTACAACCATTCAAGATACTTTAACACCACACAAGCAAATTAACAGAAGATAAAAGAGCAGTCAAGCCTTATAATAGAAAATTGTATTAGCCATCATTAATCTGATAAAAGTTTGTTTGTTTATTCAATGCAATGATTACTTATCTTGAGGTGGCATATCATTCTTAAGACTTAGGCAGGACTTCTTCCTAAGACCTAGACACATTAATTCTGTCACAATTAAAGACACCACATAAAGCATCCTTATTTTCTATTATAATTCATCATATGGATTAAAGCAATGGTGATCTTGTTCTAACGCCTAGCTCATAGAGACTTTACCCACTTACTGCTTAACGGCGATTTATACACTAGTAGTCCACTTGTCCAACTATCCAATGGAATCAAAATGTTATTTGTTGAATTATCTAGGTTCACCTGCTAGTCAACTTGTTTACTAAAGCAAAGGCAATATCCTATGTCATAGTTAAGCCAGAAGCGTATCCTAGCACGGATTTAGCAGGACAATACTTGTGATCCTATTATTCTAGATGTATAAATTACTATATGAGAGCTATCCCGGCATCTAGATTACTTGGTCCGTATCACTAGATCCAGTTGAATGATAGGTCACATATTAAAGCACATAAACAAGTATAAATTGATAAACATAAACAAGCATACGACGATAAATTAAGCAATGGAGATATAAACAAAACCAAACATTCAGATCTTCATAATAATGGCTAATACCCAAAGGTATTAGCCTTCGAACATCATAATTAAATATAAGAGTAATGGCTTAGCCAAGGTAAACTAACTGAGTTAACGAATGATACCAAAAACTAAATGATTACAAAAGTATAAGAAATTACACGTTGTCTCCTATGGATTGGAATGCGTTGTGAGACCTCTTCTGCTCTTTTTCTCCTCTGAAAATCAACTTTTGTGGTTTAGGTATCGAGAATATGATTTAACACACACTTAAAACTCGTTTTTGAGTTTTGTATTTATTGGGTCTGGAGTCAGTGTCGATATGGCGTATACAATGTGTTGGATATGGCGTATTGGGGTTTCTTGGAGTAGGGACCACGTTTGATATCTTCCAGAATATTCACCTTCTATATTTCCAATACAGCGTCTTGGTCTTCTCTGGATACGGCGTATTGATCATGTGATCTTCGTGGTCTTTGGTGAGTGCAGGCACAAATACCCTGTATCTTCCTTGATGGATACGGCGTATTGGTTGTCAGAACAGTAATCTTCAAAATGTCTTCGTTTAAGCTCCAGAATGTGCGCCTTTTGCTAATATTCACTAAGTACTCCATAATTACTTAGAGCAATTCACAAATACTAAAGATTACGTAACACTTCTTGCAATAATCATAAAAATGGGTTTAATTACATGAGATAAATGAGCTATAAAATAGACCGATATTTGATGTCGATCAAATATCCCCCACTTAATCCTACATATCTCAAGTAGCGCTTTAGAAGTTTATAAAATATTATCCCAAGATATTTTCTGTTAAAGCATGTTATATGATTCTATTACAAGTACACAACAAAACACCTCTACAAATAGGAAGATGAAAACACTCAAATCACTCAACTAATCTATGTGGTAACATGTAACTAATTACGCATTATAGCTCGTCCCATCGTGACGAGTATTCTACCATAAGCTTGCAAGGGGAAGACCCACTCCACCGCTAAAGCTAAGGCGTAACCAGTTTATAAGGTAAATAAGGTTTTGTATTATAAGTGCTTAGGGTTGATCGTTTGTTCAAATCTTTTACCAGAAGTACCACTCTAACAAGCAGCCTGAAGCACACAAATGGCCCATAACGACGGAATTAGACATGTGTGTCGAATCACATAAAAATCTCATTCGAATTTAACCAGCGGTTAGGATGAAGAATGATATAAGGTAGGGACCTTCTAACTTTCACCAAAAGTCGTAAACCAACGAGGCAGCTAAGACATGCATACATGGCCGTAACGATGGAATAGACATGCACGCTCGTACACATCCTCATTCGCGTAAAACTAGCGGCTAGTCATTGGGAAAGAGAAGTAAACTGTTGTAAAATAAAAATTACAAAACAAATACATTAAGTCTAAGACACAACTATTTACAACGTCTTGATCATAGATAAAAAACAACAACCTAAGTTGGCGTTCCCGTAATGGTCAACTTACTAATCATCCCATACTTTACATACTTTACAAGGCAAGTGGTGATATCTTCCACTTTATACAATACTCTACATTGTCGATTTGTATCAACACATAATCGATCCTTCGTGTAATTCCTTCGGTAGTTGCGAAACGATTATCTTCAAACTTTCCTTCTCTTTTTTGTTGTGATTTTTCTAATTTTTTTGATTTTGTTTCTAACACTATACTACAAAACTCGATGTAATTTCACCATCTTCATGATCATAATAATTCCGGATAATTCCTTCGGTAATGCTTAATTCTTCGGACGTACCATTAATTGTGTTGGTAGTAAAAAATACATGAGTTTTGACTATAATATACATTCCCATTTGCAATGTGCAAATTTCTTCCAACCGTACCAAAGATAGAAAATTTTAACACAAGACTCGGGAAATACAAACTTTACACTTTAAGCAACTAGCAACTATAAAATAAACTTAATCTAACAGGGTAGGCTAAGGTGTAAAGATGTAACGAAACAAACAATTGGTGAATTTCCTAAAGGATTGACTCTACGGGTTATTCTAGGGGTATGTTACTCTTAAAGTGAGAGTAAACAAAGGGTTTATACGGGGGTTAACTAACCAGTGTAGTTAATTAATAAGCAACATGTAAAGGCGTTTTGGGTGTAATCCTAAAATTTACCAATTTAAACAAGTTACTCCATCTAAATCCATAATACTCATCATTACGGTCTCGAGTGATATACCAAGCCAAGTTCTAAAGTCTACTACATCACCGGCACACTCATATTTGGTGGAATTTGGGTAAATATTTGGAAATGGATTGGTTAAATTCTCACAATATCTAATAAGGGTTATTGTGTGCGGGTTATGTAACCTGTAATTTCACAAAAGTATGCTTGAATTTTTTTAAAATTTAAGCATAATTTAAGCATTTTAGTGTGCAAAATTAAGACAAGTAAACATTCTAATTCCCATCCCCCTACTTGAATTATACAACGTCCTCATTGTATAGATAAAACAATAAATACGGGAATTAAAAAGAATTAGAATGAGAAACTCCCCTGATATTTTCTCGGTAGATTCGCAATGTAGATTTATTAAGCAAGAATTCATGTTGAACAGCCGTCTTGAAGTTTCAAGACTCCAACACTTTGAGATTTCTAGACTTATAAACACTCCACCAACTTCGTCATTTTCGTTCCAGCGAGGTCCTGTATAAATTCTCAGAAAACAAATGCAATACTACCTCCGTGTATTCGTTGGTTAGACTCGAAATAAAAACCTAAATACTATTCAGGAAGTCGATACGCCGTATTCATACCCTAGGATACGCCGTATTGATACTTGTGTTGAATATGCTGTATTCGTTTAACGAATACGCCGTATCGACTGTGCTAAAAAATAAAGACTGGATAACGTCCAGAAGGTCAATACGTCGTATCCATGGGGTCGGGATACGCCGTATAGACAGTATGGGAAGACATACTTGATACAAAATTGAAAATTACATTTCTGGTTGTCTCCCGGGCAAGCACTTTTGTTTTTGTGAGAGTCTTTAAGTTAGACTTGCCCCAATTTAATCCCATCTTTATAAAATAATTTGGGGTCGAACGGGATCCCAAACGGCACATATAAATTCTTAATAAGATTTATTAGTATCCCTTTGATAAGATAAATACAAGTCACGATATTAACATTTAATTCCTTGATAAAAATTTCAGTTTTGAAAAATTTATTAGATGTATCATGACTTGTTTCCAAAAGCTTATTTGACGAAAAACAACAAGGAAAAAAACAATTTATAAAGTATTTACCTTTTTTGTTTCTAAACTATAACTACAAGGTCTTCAATATATGGAAGGATTTTTTGTTATAGATCAAAAATCAACTAGTACTTCACTCCCTCCCCAAAATTCAGATGAAATATAAGTCCCTAGGGGACATTGAGCTCACAAACTAACAACTATGAACTTGTACAACATGAACCTAATTAAATCTTATGTCTTTCAACAAGTCTTGACCAAGACATTCCCTAGAAATCCTCCTTATGTATTAGGACTTTCCATATGATCTTAGACTAGTCAAAGTGGTATATATAGGAAGCAACGAGTAAGAACACACACACAACTCATTTCTTAAGGTGAAAACTACACATATCTCTCCCTTTGTCTCTCCTAGGCCACGGCTACACCCAAAACCCTTAAACAATCCATACAAAATTTATTTAAAATATATACAAGTGTTCCTACAACATATCTAAGATATACCAAGGTGTATTAAAGGTTTAGTTTAGAGTTTAAAAAGGTTAAACAAGCAAGGATCAAGATTAGGGTTTTCTTTGGATTAGGGTTTTCAAAGACTTAGAATCTAGGGTTTGTTTGCTAAACAAGGGTTTAGACATTGTTGTTCATCACATTCATCTTATTAAGGGTTAATCTAAAAACTTAATCTCTTTACATTTGTTGATTTTAATGCATTATGATGTCTTATGTAGTAATCACCACTATAGGAAACTTATTTTACATAAAAATGGATTTTTACTTGTGATCATGTATTGATATACTTTTACATATGTTATATGGATGTTAATATCATGCGGAAATGATAGTATAAGTATTGCACAAGTGTGGTTTATGTATAAAAAGTATATATAAACTAGTGGTTTTAAAAGTTACTTAATAAGTTTATAAGTATAAAGACTTGTTGATCTTGTTATCTTGGGAAATATTTAGACAAATCATGGACTAAGGACCCTAAGTATGTAAGACATGTGGAGTTAAGTGTTGTAATGGACTTGTAACAAAGTGACTAAACTAAAAAGTTATAAAAACAAGTTTTAAACAACGTTACAAAACGAATCAAAACCTACTGGAATTTTTATTTATTTCGGATTATAAGGCACTTATTTTATATTTTTATAAAATACTACATCTCATGAGGATTCTAAATCTTTAAGAAACTTGAAAAACCGAGCTATAACGAAAGAGATACGTAATTAGCAAGATTTAGTTATAAAAAGTGTTTTATAAAAGAAACTTTATAAAAACTTATTACAAACCACTTTTGATATAAATTAATGGTTATTTTTATCAGATAGTACATATTTTTAGGATTCCAAAACCTTAAGAATCATAATTTTTTGATCAATAACGAAGGAGTTATGGATTTTTCTGTGTTTACGATAATTAAAGCTTATAAAAATAATTTTATAAACTATGAACAGTAAAAACCACTATTCATCTCAGATACATTTTTAGTTAGATAAAACTTTTAATTACGAAGACGTGCTCGAAAGAATCGCAAAAATCGGAGTTAAAACGAATAAGATACGACATTTACAAGTTTACGATAACTAAATTTATAAAAGTCCATGAACAGTAAAAAGTACTGTTCACCAGTGGGTTGGAAATACAAAAATGTAATATTTTGATAACTCGTCTTAATACAAAAGCGTGGACATAAGAAACGTACGAAACAGACTTAAAACGATAAAGTTACGTCATTTTTACTAAAGTATTATTTATAAACGTTTTTAACTTTATATATATGATTTCACAAATACAATTAGATGGTGATGTAGCTATTATAGATATTATATCCGTATTAGTTATTCAAATTACTTAGATATCATCGCCCTATAATTAATTAGGTTGCATTCAGAGTCTAAGTGACGCATTTTCAAGCATTTGATATACATTGTTTAAACTATTCCATCTCGGGGTGAGTTCATAGACCCACGTTTTTACGATTTCTATGTTACAAGTTTCTGGGGTGGGAAACATGCTTTGTTTTACAATTGGGCACAAGTGGACATTTTTACATTATGATTACGTGTTTGCCTAAGTAGCGATAACCCACTGAGCCCATTATCATGAACTGTCAATTACTGAGTAAGCGCGAATGTTATAAATAGATCTATTTGAGATTGACATCCCCGTCCGGGTGAGTCATGCTTACTTTCGGTAATCCAAGAATCACTTTACTTCATTTTGATGAATAAAAAAAATAAGATTGGATGATGAGAAGAATTGTAAAGAGAGAAACTAGAGAGAGAAACTTAAGAGAGAAAAAGTGGAGGTTGATTAACTTGTGAAAATAAAAATAAGACCAACAACCATCTTATACAATGGAGAAGAGGGGTTTATATAAACCCAATGTGGGCCGGAACTTTAGAGGCTTAATCGGGCCTGTGGGTTTTTCTTGGGTTGGGCCCGAGTTTACTTGGGCTTTCGCCGATACATGTGACCTATTAGATTACATTAAATGAGCCCAATACCCGTTCTAGCCTATTACAACATTTAATATATAAATGACCGAGACCTAATATTCCAAATGAACGAACTTCTCGTTTGACTCAATATTTTTGAGGCTAACAATCTCCCCCGAAGTGAGTTCATTGTGACACTCCTTCGTGAGATCAATGAGATTGCTTTTGTCGTTAAGGTCTTGTCTTTGTCTTGGTCTTTATCTTGTTGTAGGCTTGTTCCTTCATGCTTTGTGATCTTTGATCTTTAGCCTTTGTCATTGTCTTTTGACTTTGTCTTTGCGTCCAAGATCTTTAAATCTTTATCCTTCCGTCTTGATTGTCTTTGCCACCTTGCGATCTTGTGTATGGGACCAACATGTACTATACTTTGCATCATCTTGAAAAGCTTGCAACAATCTCCCGTCGATTTAGACGTGCATATCTTGAAGGAAGATCTTGTATATCAGAGTTGGCGGAAGTCTTTGTCTTTTTAATTCTTGAGCATTTCTGATTCTAATCTTGATGTTTATGGTATGTCTTTGTCAGCTTGTGTATGAGCATGTAGTAATGAATCCAACTTCAGTTGGAATGAGGCATCTCCATCTCTATCTTTATATGAATCTTGAAATAAAACAGTTAGCAATAAAGAGTGTGGACGAATATGGCTTTGTCATTCGTCCGGATTTGGTTAGATTAACTTCCGGTTCTGTAGGACCTTTTACAGTATAAATACTTATAATGTTATCAGGTAGATTCAAAGAATCTCCTTGACAGGGTTTCGCAGCTGTACTAGCCGTTCTCGTTACCGGAACGTCTCAAAGCAGACAACACGGTAAGACTGAATCAGATAGTTACTATCTTTCTGATTACGTCGTCAATTCATTTACTGGAACAAGTTTGATTCACATTGAATCGCACCATCTTTCTTTCCAGTTAACACAAGTTTGATTCATATAGAATCTCGCAAGTCACCTACCAAGAGCTTGTTTGACGTTGCCTCAAGAGGATTTCTATCTTCATTGTGATTACATATGCTATCACTCGGATGTTCTGGCAAAATCTCAAGGTAATGCGTAGGACTCTTATTAACAGCTTGTGAACTTATTGATGTTCAACAAGTGTTTGTAATGGAATGTGTCCTAATGAGATTTATTTTATTGATCTCTTGGCTCTAGACTCGATTAGTGCGTTTTGGTTTTAGTACTCGGAGGCTAGAGCAGACTGCCACCTATTTAATATCAACTAACTCGGAGTAAGAACGTTAATAGAAGTCGTGTGTATCTCCGTGACAAATGAGACAAGTTTCTGTTAAAGAGAAACCTGAATAGATGGGGAGGGCTGTGCATTGCATCACTGGGTCCATGATGTCGTCTTCAATGTCAGCAATCAACATTGTGATTCTAACAGCATATGTATTGACCGGTTTCTGCCTAAGGGTTATGTGGAGGGCTTTTTATTTTCAACCCTTTATCCATACATTTTCCTTTTTCATTTCAACCCTTCAATGCTTACCAAGATGTCGATGTACTAAACGCATTGATTTTGATTGTTCTTAGTGTTAGCTCAATCTTAGTCGGCATTCTTCCTTATACACATCATTTACAATCATATCCTAAAGGATGTATTTCTAACTATGGAGTGTCTTTGGGTAGATCCCCCGGTTCTGGTTGGATCATAGGACTAATTCCTAACCTAACCCCCTTCATATGACTTCAGAATTTTGTCGTGAAATAAGATGTTGTTGGGTTTGAGATGTTGTAACCATTAACCTTATTCGAGAGTATCAATGCACTTTGAGGCGATAGATATAACTTTATATTTTCAAGATCACCTTTTAAATACATTTCTCCCCTTATTTTAAATACTAATTCACTTAGTTTTTGAAATACTTTATGATTTAAATTTGTCATGAAAATTCTGTGGGGAAACCTTTTACCTAGGCATGAATTACATGGAACATAAACTTGCTCCCCCTCGATTTTACATATGTTTGACACCAAAAACAATGATACAAGTTGTTAAATATTGATATAAATTAAGGGTAAGCATTGTTGAGCACACAATTTTGAAAGATTATGAAATATCATTGAAGAATTCTTGAAAAAATTATGTCAATATTGAGTAGTCATTATTATATTCTCAAACATGTTTTGAGCTTAGTGTAAATGTTTTGGATACGAGAATTTAAGAATTACTATCAAAATAACTTGAAACATTGTTTTCGAAAAAAAACCCCTTCAAACCTTGACTCATTTAATAAAATAACACCAAAGTAGAATAATTTGTCTTGAAAAACAATATGAGGAATGAGTGTTGAAACACATAATTTGAAAGATTTTAAAATTGTTCATTGAGAAATCTTTGAAAAAAATTATCGTTCAACTTCGTGATAAACCAAATGTTAGATGACTTTCTTTCTAACGCTAAGGATAAGCGCACTTATGAGTACACTTCCTTTGTCGTTCGGGGTTTTTTGGGTTCGAGTTGCAATCTGATGAGTGATTACAGGTCATAGGAGAAAAATTAAAAATGACTGTTTTGAAACTTTGTAAACTCTGTTCGAACTTCATTTTACAAGCCCGTGTCGATAGTTAATCAACGTTTCTAGGTACGTAAATGTTATCGATTCCAAGAGACATGTCGAGAAGAATATTTTTTGAAACATTTTCTGATTTTTTTTTATTTTGTATTTTCTTTTTGAAATTTTATATTTTTGTATTTTTCTTTTTTCAAAAATATGTACATGTTGATGTTTGATGAAGTATCAAGCAGATTCATTTGTCAGAACCTCCAGTTCTGCTGGAGTCAAACATCTCATACCAATTTGCCTGACAAGATACTGAAACCTATCTTGGTTAGGGATTTAGTTACATATCAGCAAAAGGGTATTTCGTTATGACAAGTTACAATTCAATTATCCGTTTTTCAAACCTGTTCCTTGATTGAAATGATAACGGTATGGATGTTGCTTGTACGGAGTGTGCACGGGGTTGCCCATGATTATGCTTCTGGCTGACTGAGAGTCGACAATACAATTGTATTTTTTTGTAGTTGAAGCCGTTAATCTTAAAGCTGTGTCTCATCCACATTACTTGAGCATAACTTTTAGATTTACGCCAACGTATTCAACTCTGGGATGACATTGCATTCCTGTCTTGCTTCTTTTGACATCCAGCTAACTTAACTTCATCACTTAGGAACTGTATTCCTAATAAGTGCTTTGGAGTATCAACGCAACCCGGCATATCGGCATCTAAAAAATTGTTAGTTCAAAGCAGACACCCTTCGGATACAGAGTCCCATGTGAATGGTACCTCTTAAGTACCGAAAGAATCCTTTACCTTTTGAGGTGTTTTTCAGGCGGTCTTGCTTGAATATCTGCTACAATAACATTCGCTTACACTATGTCTGGTCTACTAGATGTCAGATACATGAGTGACCCAATTTTGCTATGGTAGTCAGTTTGGTATACGGGTTTACCACTCAAGTTTGCATCTAATTTAGGTTTCATAGCCATTGGTGTACAATGCTTTGTCCTTTTTACATACCTGTTTTTTTAGATCTCTAGTAAATTTGGCCTGATTGATATAATACGCTGTGGGGTTTGGTGGATCTGAAGTCCTAAAAAAGAATTTCATTTCCCCCATTAAGGGCATCTCATATCTTACTGGGGCATTAATTTTTAAAACGTTTGAAAATTTAGGGTTTGCGAACCAAAATAATGTCATCAACGTAAATTGCATAGGTAGAATTGTCTCCCGTATTTTATAGTATATAATGTCAGGTTCAAGGCTACCTTTAGTAACAACCTTTGGAATCAAGGAATTTAAGATTCATATCTGAGTTCATCATCCCAGGCTCTTGGATCTTGTTTAAATCCATTTAGAAGCTTTCCTTATAGACGATAAACTTTTTCTGGATGATCAGGATAACGATATGTTCTGGTTTGTGCAACATAAACATCCTACCTTCACATGAACCATTAAGAAATGCCATTTCACGTCCATCTGATAAACTGGAAACGACTTTGTGTGCTGCATATGCGACAAAAAATTGGACAGCCTCAAGCGAGCAATGGAGCAACTGATTTCTTCGAAATCAATGCACCCTCTTCTAAGGATAACCCTTTGCCAAGTGTGCTTTTTTGGAATTTACAGTTTGGTCTTCATCTTTTTTGTTTTTCCATTAACCACTTTAGCTTGTTACCTTTATGCCAAAAGGTTTGTCAACGGGTTCCCAGGACTTGTAGTCTGTCAACTGATAAAGTTTTCCTGCATTGCTTTTTATCCACTGCAGAATTCAGCACATTGCGTCTTTAATGTTTTTTGGTTTCAACCAATACTCAACGTGTGATGTGCGGAATACTACCATTTTAGTGTTCTGTTGCAAGTGTCGTCTTGTTTTGCACTGGCTTGGATGGATTGCCGCGAACTTAAGTTAACGGGTGATCTTTAGTCCATCGGTATTCGGAATCTTGAGGTTGATTGAAGGTATGCATATTTAAAGTACCAATATTGCGTGAGGAAGACTCAGCATTTTTTTATACCGGTGTATAAAAAGGATTGGTAAATTCTGCTTGATTATCGTTGTTTTACTCAGCATGAACATTTATAGGAGTTGATGGTTCTGATGTAGGGTGAATATTCGTTGTTGGAGGTGTGTCTTGTGGAGTAGAATTATCGGTGGGAGAAGAAGACTTGTTGACACGAGAAGTACCATCATTGAAAAATTCATCGTATTTACAATGGGACAGAAAAGAGAAATCCACTCTGTTGTGATTTGGAACTGTTGATCTGCTGAAAGGAGAAACATTTTGTAGTTCTGGTGCTACGGGGACAGGTTGTCATAATCTGACGCCTTCTTGTCAGTTGGGAACGAGGCTGAATGTGTCTTAGCAACAGAAGTCTAAGACATCTTTTTGATCTAAATCAAATTGAGATGTATGGATTCAAATATCAATCTTGTTTTCTTGTTATTGACACGATATCCCTTTGGACTGGAGTGGAGTATCCCACCAAAATGCACGGATCCCCTTTTTCTTTTTGTCATCTTAAGTATCCAAGTTTCCCATCTTTTGATTAGGGTAACACATACAGCCAAGATATAAGTTTTAAAAATTTCGGCATGACTTTCCGTTTATATGACGTGTCCCATATATATAACATTTCAAATATTTACTCTTTTCCATCATAAATATCACAAGTTATTTTCGCGTCCATAATTATAAATTTGTCAAATTTACATAATTGTTAAATATAATTAAAACCAAAAGCACCCTTATGGACTTTTAATGTGAACCCAATCACCAAAACTCAATACAACTTAAAACCAAAATCCTTTATCAACATGTCACATTGATGTAATCATCCATCAGAAAACCCATATACAACATCCTAAACTGGTGGGTCATAACCGTTAAGATTAATTGCAACTTCGTGGATGCGACAAGTTATTCATTGACGCTACGTGGTTATTAGCTATTTGATTATTGCCTACGATCAAGGTGAGTTCATAGCCTCTTATTTAATTCTTTTTATGTTTCAAAAACCCGCAAGGGAGATACATGCTTGTTTTAAAAAATCAAGCACAGGTGATTTTAATATGTGAACGTTGCTATGAGTGTATTGTTGTGCCCTTCCTTCATGATACCGTTCAATCAAGCTAACCGCAGTGAACGCTTGACTGCTAATAATAATAGATCTATTTTGGCCTAATGACCTGTCTGGCATATGTTCCTTGCGAGGGCATACGGAGACATATTGTATTTAGTATTGGGAGTGTGTAACACTATCACTCTGGGTTGGGCACATGGTTAAGGTTTAGTTTGTGGCTCTAGCATCGTTGTGATTGTTATATGAACTAATGTTTTGCTATGCGTGTGTTTCAAAATGATAGTTTCCTAAATCTATGGATTCAACTTCAACATTTTTGTTGACGTTTTAGCATGTTTATCTCAGGTATATGCTTGTTAGCTTGGATGGGACGGAGTGTGGATATCGAAATACGTGGACTGGGTGAATTTGTACACACGATAAAAAGTTTTCAAAGAAACGAGTTTTCGTAAAGTTTATTAGGACCTTGTAACTTTGATCTTTTAATAAAAATTTAATGAAATCTTAATTAGTAAACGTTTCTTTTAAAGTCGTTTACTATGACTCGTGAGCTTGTATTATGAAAGTTGACCCCAATATTGTATTCTGTTGCGTTGTAAAATCAAAAACAAAAAAAACATGGGGTGGTGTCATAGCATTGGTTTAAGAGGCACGGGGTCATAGCGAACTAGGTCATTTTTCAAAAACCTTGGACTAATGACTGTGGTTTGAAAAAAAATTCACGAGTCAGTTCAACGATGTTCGATATCCTGCGCGCAATCTTCCATTTCTTTATGTGCTTTGTGCTAGGCCTTTTGATTGTTTACTTTTCATACCAAGCGTTGCGGTATAAAATAGTAATTATATATATATATGTATATGTTTATATATATATATATATTATATATATATATATATATATTTTATATTGTATTATATACTAGATTATATTTATATATATATTATTTATATTATACGATATCCGTTCTACGTCGAACCGCTATGTCTATATATATATGCCTTTCGGATCATCGCTACACGCGTAACATATCGTGTTGGTATCATTGGACATAATGTAATGGTGTTGTAATATGAAGGTTTTCCGTGACTTGTGTTTGTGCCCTGAAGTAGCACCCCAATGTTACCATTCCGCTGCGTTGTACCAGATTTTTGGGGGTGTTACAGTGATACCCGGTCTTGAGTGTAAAATTTGACACGTATTTGAAGATTCGAGATTCCGTAAGAACTGAATTTTAAATTTTTAAATAAGATCAAGTTTATTTTTACGAATGTTTTAATATAAGATGGCGCTCATAAGTTTTTATAATGAAGAAACTGGAGCAAAACCAAAATATACACTTTAAGCGAAAATTACAACGCTTGAAATAATTAATTAAAAGCTGAGAGAATTTTTGAAGAGCAATTCGAGCACTTTCGAGTCAGTTTTAGCCTTCCAGCAAAACATGAAAGTTGGTCGGAATGTCGTTTTCACTTTGCCGCGAGGCTTTGTTTTATTTTTAAATCACGTGATAAGGGTCAATATCTGGAAAGTCAAATTTCTACATTTCCTTAAAAATTAAATAAGTTTCAGCATGAATTTTGTTAAGAGCATTTTGGTCATTTTCTGTCGAGATTCAAATCTCGACTAAAACTAAAAAGTTGTTCGAAATAATGTTTTACATAAAATCTCTTTAGAGTCGGAGTCACGAAAATGTGATATAACTGGTCAGTTTTGAGAAAACATACATATATGATAAAAATAAAACACGTTCTGATTTTAAAAAGTTATCGGGGCTAATTTAATCATTTCGTTGGTATAATTATAAAATATTAAAACTCTCATTATTCTTACTGTATATGTTTATAATATATAAGAAATAGACGTTAATAAAATATGACACAAATGTTGAGATTTTAAATCTAATAAGTATATCGACTATGATAATCCGATAACCGGATATACTAAAAATAGTAACTTACTTGAAATGGTAACTTTCCAAAAATAACAAATTTCTAAACTTAAAAACTTGACAAAGATAAAAAGTCTTCAATGATGTTACATAATTTTATGTACACAATAAATGGGTCGCTTTTACAATATGTTAAAGTGATATTAATATATTGCACAAAGTGGGATTTCCATCGCATGCTTTCTTATATTATTTTTTTCATAGCATTTATATGATGTATATATCTTAGGTACGAAGTACGTATTCGTTCGATCATACTTTATTTTTTATCTATTTACGCGACACGTCTATAGGTTATTGGTCGGCACCGTTGAATAGACGCCCTCACTGTTTTTAGAGAGATGCTATCGGACTCCTAACTAGTGTGGATAATCGTCCAGTTATCGAATATATCGTACGTTTCTCACCTCATTTCACGAGTAAATTATTCCTTAATTCACTACTTCTTGTACTTGCTAACGATCCTTTATATCTAAACCACGTAATATTTCTTTATTATGAACAATTTGTACCAAAATTATACAATCAATTTATAAATGTTTCATCAAACTAATATACCAAATTGCCAGGATCGATTTTCATAAAGAAGACAAAGCAAAAATGTGTTTCCAAAAATAAAATGAAAAATAGTTGCTGTGTTTCCCAAGTCGAAAGGTAAAAATTATTTTTCCATTTTCTATGTCAAATTATATTCTTATTTTCAAGGATAGGTCAAATAACTCTTTATCATCATATTTGGTGTGTAATAAGCGGAAATGTTTATTTTTGTCTGAGGAAAGATGTTGGCGTCGCTTGAGTACATCAAATTATGCATAGCTGGCTTTATATGCATAATTCAGGAAGATGCCACGCGGTTTCTTGTGGCGGATTATTCGTCGCTTTAAACTAGTGGTTTTGGATAATGGTTGGGTGAGAACACTCCAAATGGTGGATCACATATGCAAGTAATCCTATTCGATTTGACTTCCTTATAAACAAAGTCTGTATATTCTTGCGTTCCTGAAATCTTTTCTTTCAGATGGTGCTGCCTTAGAATGTCACCATGACCGAGTAATTCTGGAAAATATTTTTGTGTGTCACGTGTAACGTGTGGATCCCATCTAAATCACCATGTTGGTGATGAAATACCATGAAACCTGATACCGACACCGAGAAGAAATTTTAACAAGATGCCAAAGTGGATGAGAGCCGGGAATTCGTGTAATACTA
This sequence comes from Tanacetum coccineum, assembly GCA_026074375.1. NCBI lineage: Eukaryota > Viridiplantae > Streptophyta > Magnoliopsida > Asterales > Asteraceae > Tanacetum > Tanacetum coccineum. The sequence goes on along the minus strand of BQNB010130193.1, from coordinate 1,603 downwards.
CTGGACCAATGAAAAAAGACTTTCATACATCAAATGTATCTACATTACCTTTCTTTCATTTTTACTATATGATCGAACGACGTAGTAAGATGTAAAGTTTCCTATACGTCAAACTCGTGATTCCATTCCTGTGGGATAAGCTGTAAGCGTGAGAAAAAACTTCTACCCCCGTAAAAGTATGCGTATCGGTCATCTAATATTACGACTTGGAATCCTAACAAGCTCGAGTGTGAATTCGTGGGGTTTGATTTGTTCTGTTATGACCTATGTGAACTATAGAATACACATCGTAGTGTGGTGACTAGGATTCCAACGTAGAGTCGCCTCCAAGGGTTGGCTCAAAAAAGGAGAGCATTTGGCGCAAGCGCCAAGCACAATGGTTGAGATCCTACGAACGATAATGATGTCGGGTCCCGTTCATCATTTTCGTGGGGATATATTAAAACGGTACGCGATGGACAGTTTAGAGTTTGCTACTTTCGTGGCGGTAGATAAAATACATTCCGTTTCCGTCTCCGTTTATTCAGTTGAGGAGTCCTTGTGCTTGACTCGATCCCCTTTGATCGTCGATGATCAACGACGGATAGCCATAGTTGAAAAATTATGTGCAAAAATTTCTGCTTGTTATGTGTTTATGTGATATGTGGGTTGCGCTCGTTGAAAAAGACGAGGCATTTTAGGGCTCGTTGAAATATTACGAGACATTTTAGCCCCTCGTTGGAATATACGGCAGTTGGGTCCTCGACGCTCGTGAAAGGACACGAGACGGAGTCGGGTAGGAGCGGTCGCGATCGGTGTGCGAGCTCGATAAATCCACGGATGGAACCCGGGACGGTGACGATCGTGCCTGGAGCACCGTGAAGAATGCTCAGGGTTTGTTAATATAAGCAAACTTGACCATTTGATAGGGGATGGAACCATGGACGGACTCATGAGCACCCCTTGATGTTAATAATCTCTTTTGGGTATGGATCCGCGTGTGAGCACCCTACAATGATAAAAATATTTTTGGAAATGCATCCATGGCTATTAGGCCCGTGAACATCCTATAATTTTAAAACTTTTCTTGGGCTAGATTTAGCCGGAATTAAGTCGAAGATTGTTGTTAATCATGGCTTGGCTATTTAGCAAGCATGAGTTAACGTGACTGAACTGATTGATTTGCATGGTTTGGCTATTTAGCAAGCATGTCGTGATGTGATTATATGTGCTTAATGATAAGTACCTTGATTCGATTAATGCCGTAGTGCTTTCGATAAAGTTATGTATACTCCGAGTGATTACCGCTCCAATGCGCTTTCTTTCAATTTGCATGGCTTGTCGGTTAGCGAGCATGCAATTATGTGATTTGGTACGCTTAATAATAAGAGTCTTGTTTTGAATAATGTTGTAACGCTTTCGATGGAGTTATGTGTATTTTATGCGATTTTTATAATATCACGATCTCTTTCAGCGAGACCCATTGATCGATATGTGTTTTGATTTGATCGGGTGATCACCGATGATTTTTGAATTGATTGTCGCTTTGAAATTTTTCCAAATGCGTCCGAGGTCGTGTGGCCATGATGTGAGAACATGTGAATCCATTCGAGAATGTCATCTT
>BQNB010130192.1:2986-18984 GCA_026074375.1 Tanacetum coccineum | reverse complement strand
GAGAAAATCCAAACCATTTAGCAAAGCCAGAAGTCCCAACCTTCTTCTTACCTTGTCTTTTTTGTGTTTTAGCACTTGACACGTGTTTCCTTTTAGACCCAACATCACCTCTACCTGAGACCCACTAGCACCACCTCTAGACCCACTAGCCCCACCTCTAGACCCAATAGCATCTCATTTAGACCCACCAGCACCTCCTTTAGAAACACCAGCACCACTTCTAGACCCACTAGCACCACCTCTTGTGAAACTCCCCTTTTCCGACTCAAAATTTGACCCAGAATCAAAACTTTGCGAAGACGTAAGACCAGGAATGACCTTGTGTCATTACTTAATAAACTGATAAAAAAACATTACAACTAGACCCTTGAAAGTTTCATTATCATCAAGTAGACTCATTAAGCTTTCCAACGATATAAAGAACTCGTTCTAACTCCTTACGGTTTACGTTTTATGACAAAAACAAAATTCCAAGAATTGTAGAACCATCCAGCCGGACGGCTGGATGGCCAGCCGGGCGGCTCCCTGCACCTTCTCACACTCCAAAACTTATTTTTGACATTATATTCAGGAAAACTAACTTCCTGGACTTGATATTACTTAAAACTCTCCAGAATTCATTAAAACATTATAATACATTATACCATATTCATTTGTAGTCTAAATGACTCAAAGCATATACTTTACGGAGTTTACCAAATGCCTTGTTTTGACCCATTTACATCCTTGTTTTGACCCATTTACATACATTTACATATAAGACCCTAACAAAGACTTGACACTTGACCTTAACATTTACAAACCATTAGGACACTTTAGGGGTTCAACATTGACCAATCTCGGCGTCCTACTTACGCTTAACCACATAATCAATACCTTCCAATGTGTTCCCAATCCTAAGCCTTCACCAAGGCCTTACCTTCATCGCTTGCACCTACAAAACATTGCAACTTAACACATAAGCTTTCGCTTAGTAAGTAAAAGACATAACAATATGTTATATTTCATTAAACACAATTGCATCATAAGTTCATAACCCTTAATCCATCATTCATTTGTAAACACATAAACTTACATACCTTACTAACTTTATAATTAGGCCAAGCATATGTTTTGCTAGTACACATTACTTCCAAGCTCTTCCTACCTCAATTGGCATATCAATTATACAAAGCATAACTAGCTAGGTCCATCCACTAGCCCCAATTCTTATTCTTAATCCAAACCATCTAATTCTTAAACCTTCCATACCTCTCATCAATACTAATCACATAACACATAACATATAATACAAGTATGATAAATCAATATAACATCTTGTTATAGTCTAATTACTTACCTTGAATCCAAGCTAAGGACATCAAGAACATCATCATCATCTCATGCTATCCATCCTAAAACACAATTATACATATTAAAGAAACATCATAATATTGGTTTATACAACCTATAACTTACCCAATATCTATTCTTTATCACCGTATAATCATATCATGATCATATGATGTAAAACCCAATTTCTTTATACGTAATCGTCAATTAACCTTAACCCTCATTATTAAACATCTTAATAGAATATCAATTACCCAAAACCCCTAAATTGGATAATTGAAACCTAATTCATAATTCTTCAATTAACTTAATTAAAGGATTACTTACTTTGTAGAATCATTGGTAGTGACTTATCTCTTGTCATGGAACATAAATCCTTTCATGAATTGATCATCAAGTCACCATGGCTTTCCCTCCTCCTAGCCTGGCTCGACACTTCTCATACACACACAAGAATTCTAGAATTATTTAGAAACCTGGGAATTTCTAGATATTTATTAGGTACAACTTTGCCTATTTGGAAAGAATGGTCCCTCAAGTCCCTTTTCTTCCTAATTAGCCACATTAACTTATATAGACTAATATCACTTAACAACTTTAGTCCTTTAAGTTATATTCTTTATAAATGTGACACATAATATTTTCTAACACCATTTACATAACATTAATACTTAAAGTTTGACTACTGGGTTGACTAACCAATCCCATAACATCTTTAAACTTTCAAAAGTCGTAGTCTAACTCATTCTATGGCATTATCGTGATAAAATACCTAAAAACCGGTTTTGGGGTGTTACAGATGCATCTCCCCATTATTTATCCTTCATTATTTGAAGTATGTGATTACAATTTCTTCTCACTCTTTTCATTTCAATAATTCATCTCACTATATCTCTTCCAGTTTTGTAAATGATAATTCTTGACTAAGGGTAACTTAAACAATTTCAACCTTTATTTTAATGATGGACAAGTTTTTGGGACAATCAAAGAAAAAAAGTAGACAAGAATATTAAAACAGTGAGAGTAATGCATGTTTAAATACTTCATAGGAAACCTTAAAGTTACTATCATTTTCATATTACAAAAATAAATCTGAGATACATTTATGATCAAAGTTTTTTTTTCCAGTGAAGCTAAAAAGTTCTTCTATTTCTAAAAAAGTTTAGATATAAAGTTTGTTTTTGTATGACATGTAAAACGTGTTTAAAAGGGATTTTCAATCAAAAATACCTTTGGTGTAAAAAGTTTTTTTTCAGTGAAGCTAAAAACTTCTCCAAAATATCGTGTCGAAGGTCATTATAAACATTCATATCCTAAAGTTCTTTGTTTTTCCTTCGGTGTGTCTCGCATCATTCGATCCAAGTACGTTGAATATCCGGTTGTGGAGAAACGTAATTTCGTTATATTCACTAACCTGGAATTGCTGATCTTTCAGTATCATGTTATGTAAGATGATGCAACAATACATGATTCTTCGTAGCGTGTTAACTTGGTAACGACGTGCGAGTTGTTGTATAGTTTCCCAACGACATTGTAGGACATTGAAAGCTTGTTTTAACATCTTTTCTTACACTTTCTTGAACCTTTTTAAACTTCATTGTTTATTATTCTCTTGCAATAGAAATGATTTGACAAATGTAGACCACTAAAGATAAATTCCATCCGCTAAATAATAATATTTTCCATATGTATTTCCATTTACTACAAATGGAACTTCTAGAGTTGTATCAGCAAGAAGGCCATCAAATAACGTTCAACCATATAAAACATTGAGGTCGTTATTTGCCCCTAGAACCCCAAAATATGCATACTAAATCAACAAATTATAATATGCAACAGCTTTAAGCATTAAAGTCAGGTATATATGATCATGTCTTTTGAATTGACCATGTAAGGCCTATGGACAGTTTGTTCATTCTCAATGCATACAATCAATGATCTCGAGCATTCACGGGAGTGCATGTTCTTTTTCATGCAATGCGTATATAAGTTGGATATCATTTAGATTAGGTTTTCTTAAAAACTCTTCAACGTATTTCTACCTATATATGGGGCAAGGCATGAAATATTTAATGATGACTAGACATGGTGATATGGCAACTTAATGCTGACTGGAAATGATGACTCAAAGGGCATAATGGGAACAAATTTATGACTAGGCAATACTACATGTAAAATGAGGGGTATAATAGTCGATTTGTTTGTTCCTTCAATGCCTCCTACAATTTCTCATAACAGCTCATACGCATTCAATGGCCTTTTTTAAACTGAAACTGAAATTCAAAATCATAACTCACATAACAACTCAAATTTCAAAACCCTCATTCAGAAAAGAAAAAAAAATCACGCAACAATAAAGAACCCTAAATCTATCAACAAGCACCAACCCTAATCTTCATCAAACAATATATCTTTAAACAAACACAATCAATCATTTGTAAACCCACACAAGATCCGATTATATCATCGACAAATCATTGGTATTTTCTTAATTATTTGCTTCTAACCTAATTTAATTTTTAATTTTTGTTATAACTGAATCGAATTAGGTTAGCGGTTTAATTATGGTGTATGATGAATTAAGGATTAGTTTTGTATACATTTATGAGTTTTGATTGTTGATTTTATAATTGAAATCAACCGGACTCGAAATGAAGGAATTTCGTAGACACCATGTGTGTGTTTTATGACATGCTTTTTTTAAAATTGTTATAGCAGGCTCAAATGGCGCTACTTGAGTCTATACATTTTGCAGATGCAATGTCTATGCTATTGCTATTATATTTGATATTGTTTTACAATTTGATAAGTATATACCGATTTACAGCTTTTTGCTATTTGCTAATTAATGTATTAGTTCGATTGGGAAATAGTATGTAGATTAGCAAATTTTCATATCAGCTTCTTTTGGAAAAGCAAACAAACTCACACATTTCTAAAGACATGATAGGCCTTGATAACCACTGATAATTCTATGCATGGAACCTTTGATAACACCATTTACCCATTTACCCATGAATTTGTTAAAGTTGATTCCTCAAGCAACTACAACCGATATGTGAATCATTTTCTTTGGATTTTTCATACAAATCATGTTTATATTTTCTTGGCACCTATGGTTGATTAAGACTCTTGCAGGTTGGAGACTTTGGACTGTCAATGATCAATTGGAATATCTTAGTTACAGGTGGCGTCAAAGGGAATTTACCATGGATGACACCGGAATTATTAATAGGCAACACCACTCGAGTATCTGAATAGGTTAGAATACCTCATGCAACATACGTCATACAACCGAACAAATTACATGACTTATTAATCACTTAAATATTTTGAAAAATAACCATATACTATTATATTTGGTATGTTGCGTATGGAATTGGTCATTCTTTCAAAATTTGTGTGTTTATTTTTGCAGCTATTAATCATGATTTGTTTGTAACGACTAAAAGTAGTTGATGCAGGTTGCTATGTAGTTTTCTGAGATTTGAACGGATAGATTGAATTAGAACGAGAAACTCCGTACACAACATACCAAATATATGAAGTCCAACTCAAACAAAATTGCCAGATATGAAATCCAAAATGGCAACTTTGGGAAAAGAAGTTGCATCAGGAAACAACAACAACAAATGACACACTATAGAGACCTAATTCCTATGGTAAAGCTTCTCATTTAAATGGATTAAGTGAATCTAACATTTCGTCATTTCTTCACTATGTTGTCTAAAACATGATTTTTGATAGATTGAATTTGAACGAGCTAATCATCAAAAGGTTGTTTAAATTCTTGATCGTCTTGAGAGAGAGGTATGCTTTTGTGCTTTTACTCTTTAGCACAAGATTGTTATTTTCGTATTTTAATTCTCATTAGTGATAAGCCATATGGTATCATAGCGAAAAAGTCAATTGTAAGTCGAAGCATGGAGATGAAGTGGCTATGTCTAACAGAACTCATATGCAACAAAGTAAGTTGCTTTCCTCTTTAATATCTTCCTGAAAAGTGCTTAGCTATATTTACTTATTATATATGCTTTCAGTGCATAAACAATGCAGGTAACTTTGATGACCTAAAGTTGTTAACTTTACCCTAAGTACTGATATTGAAGCATATATTTGCTCTATTTTCAGGTGACCAATTATTATATGACCAAGTTGCTTCATACTTGGACATTATGTAACAGGTACCAAACTTTAAATTATAGCTTAATTTGACCTATGATAATTGCCTACAGAGTTACTAACTTTGTTGCAATATGTTGTTTTGGGTAACCACCTTTTTTTAAGTGTTATTATTTGTACAAGTTGAGCAGGTGGTATGCAATGCATCAGCTACCATGTCAGGAGTTCACTGATTGATTTAATGGTATTAATAAACACATGGGTTGATTTGTGCTTTTCTTTTTTATGCTGTAAAAAGAAAACCTTTTTCGCCAACATGTTTTCTTACAAACTTACAGTTACATTATGTAGCTTTAGTCTTATGGATTATATTACTTTTACATCTAATGTTAAATTAGAAAGACATTTATTCAATTGATACATAGAAGTGCAGACACGTTGCAAGGGTCAGTTTATGGTGTTCAAATGAGTAAATTAAGCTAATACGTGTTTGAAGTATAATATTATGGTAACTCATATGATGTTACATTCATGTTAGGTTCTCCACCATGGTTCTCCAAACACCCCTATAAGTTCTCCAAAGATATGGTTGTCTGGTAAAAATGAACTTCATTTATATGCTGAATTTAAGAATCATAACCAAGAATTTCCTTATTAACTTTTCCACACAGAAATTTGACATGAATTCGTTTTCTCTTTGTAGACTTGGTCAATGTCTTTAGACTCTACCTTCTGATGCTTTTGAATGAACTGAATGTCGAAGATCCGTTGAACACATTTGTTGCAGCCTATGAAGAAAAAGTTAAAGGTACTCGATGCTTGAAACTGAACTCACAAGTCTAATTGCTTTATTACTATAAAACTAAAACGAGGGTTGAACATATTTATTTGCTTTATCACTATAAAACTGATTTCACATCCAACTTCAAAATAATCTTTGATTCGTAACAATATTTCAAGTAAAAGAATAGTCTGTTTGACTTCAGAAGTCAAAGTAAATTATATTCTTCTAGGAGTAAAGGAGTGATCCATCTCAATCATTTTTGTGTTAGAGTTATTTATTGTTGATATTTTGATTAAAGTGTCAACAAACAAAGTTTTATGCTTTAGTTATTTATAACTTATTGACACTAATCTTCTTGGCTTCTTGGATTGCAAAGACCTCTGTGCCTAATTCTCTAAGCCAGAAGATTTGGGTCTAATTCCAGAAGAGGAATCAAATGATGAAGAGCTGAGTGAAGATGAAAATGACTCAGGAGATGAGGCACCTGCTCGCTGCTACACTGCAGGTTAATGAGATTTGGGTCTGTTGCTTGTGAGTTTTTGAGAGATCATCGTGAAGACTCTAGGAGTGTAAACCATAATTTCTTTACCTTGCAGAGTGGGCAACTAAAGAAGCCTGACCATGCCGATCTACAGAATAAATGTATGATTTACGCTCGCCTCTTGCAGCTCCTAAAGGTTAAGTACATGGAAACTTCAACAAATAATATTAAGCTTTTGTTTACCGATTACATGTATTTTAGATTCTGAATATCATACTTTCTCTCATTTGCTTTCCAGTTTCTTGATAGAAGTAGCCCGACTCCTTGGAGGAAATTTAATTGTAGTTTCATTAATCAGCTTTTATCGATAAGTAAAAGCTCTCATTAACAAAAGGCCTTCATAATGTATTAACTATGACGTCAAGTGTGAACTTGTGGATGATGGAAAAATCTCTCTTCATTCGAACAGGTACTTATTTTATCTACTCATAAACATGTGTAAAAGTACATAGAAATCCAAACATTCCCTTTATTTATGTCTATAAAGCAAGAAAAGAAAAAAAGGTTGTCTGGGATTGTTTTTTTGAAACTACTTACAAATGTTCTTAAAATGTCTATCTTACGTTACTAAGGCTCTTAGGGTCTGTTTGAGATTGTTTTTTAAACTACTTATAAAATTTGGAATGCTTATTAAAACTTTAGCTTATAACTATTTAGAGAATGCTTAATCAAACTGCTCATAAAATGAAAGTGAATGTTTGTGATTGCTTATTCAAAGTGCTACATATAAAGGGGATGTTCATAACTGTTTATCGAAACTACTTCAAGAAGGAACTTAAGTACCATTTTTAACAAGTAATCGGGATTAACAATGTAGGTGTATGTTGCTGTCCCGGGGAACAATGCACTATGCTTATCGGTGTTCTTAACACACGTGTACGTTCGAGGATTAACATGGAATTTTCATACAAGTTGTGACAAAGAGGGAAACTACATAAATTCCACTACAAACGTCATTTATATAGAAGTTTTATTTCGTATTTGAATTCTTTTAGCATAGATTTCTGTGTAACTAAACGCTTCATTATCGTTTTAATGTATATTACACTATATGTTTTCCTATTTTTTCATTCTTTTGCATTTTTTTATGATGCTAGCCCGCCCATTCGGGCGGGCTATGAAACTAGTATATATTTTATATACTAACAAAAACTTACAATATTGAATCCCTACAGAACCATACCTCCAAAATCAATAAAAAGAATTATATCCAAATTCTTTTCACACATTTCAGATGCACCTATAAAAATGCATGCATCTCCCCTTAAAATTCTTTTTCCTATTTAAAATGTGTGGCTAGAAATCCTTCTTATTATTCTCATTATATTTTTTCTTCTCACTTGATCTCTTCCATATATATATATATACATATATATATGGGACCGTTCAATACAAAACCACTTTAGACCAATAGGATTTTAGTATTAATAAAAGTTTTTTCTTAATTCAAAAGGGTATAATTGTCAAAACACATTTTGATTTTTCATTTTGCATTTTTTAATTAAAAACGTTTTTAAAACCCCTTAATTTTCGGAATTATTTTTTTTTTTATTTTATATTTTTTTAGTATTTTGTTTTCAGATTAAAAAACCGAGTGCATATGTGTTTTTCTTAAATATCATAAATTTTATATGTTTTTGTGTACATTTTTTGCTTGAAATGGTAATTGCATATATGTTTGTATTTCTTAAAAGGGTAATTGCACATATGTTTCTAGTGTACATTCTCTAATCTTTGAAATTTTGTAACAAAAAACATAAACATATCATATAACCTTTAAATTTGATAACAAATCAACAACATAAATATCAAATACAAATTTTGATATTGAATAAAATACAATTCAAAAACAAAAGTATTATCAAATTCACTAGAACATATATCCACGTCTTCCAAAAACATATATGCACACCCTCCAAAAACATATGTGCACGCTGCGCTTTTCGTCAAATTTACTAAAACATATATGCACGTTGCACTTTTGTCTTTACATCTTTACCTGAAGTTACAAACAATTATTATTATTTTTATTATGAACACTAGCAAACACATATTTACACTAATGGTACAAGTCAATCTCTTCCATTGATAACTATAATGCAATATGTAATCAGTAACTAGTTTTCAATCGAACTAGGGAAAACAAAATTCGGTTGGAAACATATATGTACATCTTTTGTTTGTAGTGCGGCTATACATGTTGAAACCTTTTTCGTCTTACTTTCATTATCTATCTTTTTAGCATGATACACTATATCTGGAGTTAAGCAATTATAATGCTTCAAATAATCAAGCTGCAAATAAACCACGATTTAATATAAACATAAATCGGTACCATAGAAACATGCAATCGCTTCTAAAAGTCAAGAAATAAGATACTATGTAACATCCGAGAAATTTTGAAATTTTGAATGACGATTTTACCCTTTGACTTTTAGGATCTGACTTGACTTTTGACTTTTGGTCTTTTATTTTCACATAAAAACGATTACTGTGTAACCGGTAATTTTTCAGAACATATTTAAAGGAGATATATGTTATTCCTAGGTTGATTTATCAAAAACAAGCAGCTAAACCGCGTTTTCATTATTCGGACTCCAAAGCAACTTTCCTGACAACTTTTTAGTTTTGACCGAGACCCGAAAACAGTCAGAAGGTGACTGAAATGCCCATCGCAAGATTTTAGAAACACAAAAATAATTAAATTATATTTAATTATCACGTTTTATTAAATAAAAATATTTAATAAAATACTTAGCATTTTAATTAAAAACGTTTGATGATAACGCGAATATACGGGTTAAAAATTTATTTCTAGTTTTACTTTCGGACGAGACGTAACCGGTTTATTAAATAAATAACGAATATTTTTATAAATGTTATGAAAATATTTATGAAATACTATCAAATGAATACTCGTTTTTGTTGGAAAAATTATTTGGAAAACAATGGCGCAGTATTAGTGTGTTGATTTTCCGTTTTAAGTCATTCAAACGAGTCCCGAACCAATATATTATAAAAGTTTCTCAACAATTACACATATGGTCCCTGTGGTAATATTTTCAATTTTAACCCTCAACTATATTACACCTTACACTTTTCTTATAACTTTATTATATAAATAAAAAGTTATAACTTTTTATTCATTTATACATTTCATATATACACACACATATATTACTCTCTCTCTCCCTCTCATCTTCTCCGGCGAGCTCCCGCCGCCGCCGGCCACCACTGCCACCGCCGGAAAAGTTTTCCGGCGGAACAGGATTTTCCGGCCGAATCCAAAAAGACTCCCAACCATCGGATCTACCCGATCCCCATAACCACTCGCGGTCACGCGCCACCTACACCACCACTGCTGCCGCTCCACCCTCGTCACATCATCATCCTCATCCATGGAGCACCACCCCACTACCATCATCACAGCCGCTATAAAAGGGTGCGTTCGAATTTATAGCACCATAAGAGTGCTTTTGGCTCGACAAAAACCAACCAGGGGTGCGTTGGTTTTAGGTTATAAAGAATAGGGCGCGTTTTGGTTGTGGTCACGAGAATAGGGTGCGTTTGATTTTTAACAGCCGCACAACGGGTGCGTTTGGTTCTGTCATAAACATAAAAGGGTGCGTTTAGTTTTATAAATCGCCCACAATGGTGCGTTTGGGTCCGGGTCAGCAGCAAGAGGCTGCGTTTGGTTTGTTTTGTGGCACCAAGGGGTGCGTGTGGTTTGTAAATAGCAGCAAGGGGGTGTTCGGGTTGGGTTAAAATCACCAACAAAGGGTGCGTTTGTTCGGGTCAGCCACCATATCGGTGCGTTTGGCAGCCCCACACTACGAGGGTGTGTTTGTTGGAGTTTATTTCACCAATGATGGTCCGATTGGTTTTGTAATCATTAACCTAGGGTGCTTTGGTTTTGTAAACATCGCTTACGGGCGTGTTTGGCTGCATATTAAACAAAAAGGGTGCGTTTGCTTTGGGTCACCACCCGCCGCACCAGTGGTGCGTTGGTTTTTGATTATACACAAGTAGGTAGCGTATTGGTTCTATTTTTTTCTAGATTGTAGGGTGCGTTGGGTTGTGGGATTCAGCCAACAAGGGTGCGTTTGGCTGTCAAAACAGCCAAGGGTGTGTTTGGGACAGTGGGCACATAAGGGCGTGTTTGGGTTGGCAGACTCGCACTAAGGGTGCGTTTGGGTGAGTAGCAGACAACAAATAAATATATCGTAAAGCATTATAAATATAAAACCGAATATATAATAAGTGGTTAATTGGTTAAATAAATGCGATAAATATAATTTTTCGATAATATTATATTTAAGCCTATGACAATTTAAAATGCTACGATTTGTAACGAACTTATAGTATGTAAATAACGACAATAATAAATAAATACACTTGAAATTTACTAGGATATTTTCTATTGAATTGAATTGGGAAAATGGATTTGCAACAAAGTCTTTCGACTTGGGATCGTTTTATAAACGGAAAGGTCATGGCGAAATTTATATAATTTGCTATATTTAGTAACGTTTTACTAAAACTCTTATTATTTTAAACCCGGTAAAAGGGACTAAGATATGTTTTAAAGATATATTAAAATATAACTATACAAAAACTTGACAATGGACAAAAACTATACTTTTACAAAGAGATAAATATTTAAGACGCGAACCGTCGAGGAAACGAAATATAAATTTATAAAATAGTATTTTATATTTTATAAATGTCAGTTAGAAGATAACATCATGATTGTCGTAAAAGCTTTACAAACATCGATTGTTTAAACTGTAACTTTAAGACGTGTGTCCACTTTTACGCAAGAACGTTTTATTAATTTAATTGGTGATTTCTGAAAACGTGTCGAATTGTTTTGCTTCAGTTATTTTTCTCACGTTCTTTATATTTATATAATACCTACAAAGTGTTATATACTTTAAATTAATCTTTGGACTGTTTGTCTTTCGTGAAAGGATTTATTTTTCATATGTAGTATATACAGAATATATTACATACTGTGCGTATATTTGCAATTTATTTATTTAACCAACCACCAAAGTATTATAACGTTAAATCTAAATCTTCATCAACGTGTAGCGTTGACGTAACCATTCATCGGGAAACCCAAATTCCTTATCCTAGGTTAGTGGGACTTAGCAGTTATGATTAGTTGCAACTTCTGGATCGAGCCGTTTCGTCTTCCGTTCGTGTTGTGCATATTAGATGCCTATCTGTCAATCGTTCTTCATCATCAAGGTGAGTTCATAACCTCGCTTTTCAATCTTTTGAATGTTTATAAACCCGCGAGGGGAAATACATGCTTGTCTACAAACGCTTTACTTACTGGGTTATCTTATAACAATGTGATTGTTTTTTAAGGATATTATGAGTTTTATAGCCTTACTTTTACTCATTTGGATAAATGTTTTATATATTTTTGGGATGAAAACATGCATCGTTTTATGAGTGGACACCAGTGGATCAATTTTATATTATGATTACGTGTTGCCTAAGTAGCGATAACCCAAGTTGAGCCCCTTTATCATGAACTGTCAATTGCATAGGTGTAGTTGTAAATGACATTATGCGAGCGCGAATGTTATGAATAGATCTATTTGGGAAACGACCTCACCGTTCGGGTGATTAGCTATCACCGGGAACGAACGTTATAGCATGTCGAATTTAGGGATGTTTCGGGTTAGACATCTAATCGGGGCAAAAATTGCAATATATATTATTGCAAGAAAGATTGTCGAGCTTCATTGTCATGAGCTTAGGAAACGTAATCAGGGTTTCGTGATGTTTGCATTTGTTGTTGCATCACGGGAAGTTTATATGTTTGGGACAAGTGCGGTTTGCTTTATCACGTGGGAAATCTGGTGGTCCTATGTTATACGTTTTTTTTGCGACTATTTATAGATTTAAATGGTCTTACATGTTTTACAACTGTTGATTCTAAAGATCATGCATATATTTTGAAAGGACATTTAAGGAATTAAATGGTCATATACACTTTGGAAACCTTTGGTTTATCATTTATATCTAAACAAAACTATGAACTCACCAACTTTATGTTGACGTTTTTAAGCATGTTTTTCTCAGGTGAATTAGATGCTTGGATTATCTGATGTGCATTGGAGTCTAAATTGACAAGATTTCATACTTGGATTTCTACAAATGATCAAATCTCGTTGTGTTGCTTTCAAGCTTTTCATTGTGATGCAATTATGGGACAACTATTATTTTGATTTCAGAAAATCAACGAGATTGTTTTACAAACGACACATTTAGAGGTCGTTCTCTTGTATCTAGCGCTGTGTATTATGAAGTAGCACCCCAAGTGGTATTCCGTTGCATTGTGATTTTTTTTTGGGTGTTACATAAGTTGTCGGGTTACTTCATCTGCTGTTTCATTTGGAGGATTGGTGTCGTTGGCAGTGTTGCTACATGTGATTCTTCCAGCCATAATTCTACAATTTAACACAAAAATTCACGTTATTAGAAACTTAGTGAACCGATCCTTCAAACAGTTTATATATTACATGTATATAATTAAAGAATGAACATATTTAAAAAAATCAACTCAATTAAGGTCGAATATTGCACTTTTGAACGAAGTGTTTAGATGAATAATCAAACAAAGACAGACGTACTATACAAATTTAAATCAACTACGTATTATTTAACTAAAATTTATGGTATACATATTTAGGTGACAAGCAAGTTATATATATATGAGAATTATACGTATTTTATATCACAATTTAATATATTTAATAAATATGGTTTTAAATTTTTTAAAAATAAATATTAAATTGGTTGCCAAGAAAATTGATCAATAGATAATTGTTTAGTTAATCATTTTAAAAGTTTACCATTTTGTTCGGTATATAAATAGAATTTAAATGATCAGATAACATTTTACAAAAATCTTTTCAAAGGATAATGATAATAGTATCACTCAAAATTTGACACTTGATCTACACAACCGATTCAAATAGTTTATTATATCATAATAGATAAACAATAAGTAATCTGAAAGAGCATGAAATTAACCGTGCGGGTAAGCTACACTAGTACACCCTCATTGGTGTATCTGGCAACAACTAAACCGAAAAAGAGTTTGTTAGGATAAGGAACAAACACCCCCATTCCTGCTTTTGACCATAATCTCTCTATCGTCGTGTTGCATCTATGTCATTTGAGTATCCATCAAATCATCCAAGCCTCGCCCATCCTTGAGTGAATTATTCAAAGGTATTAAGCCAAATAGCAACTTTAATCTTAATTTCACAACTCATCAAACAAGAACTGTCATGAACTTAAGTTAGAACTTGGTAAAAAGCTTAATGTTTTTGAAAAATTGACTCAACTTTGGGTTCGATCAGAAATGAAATCTTGAATTACTAAACACGGTGTTGGCAAACAAGCAAAGAATGCTTACATTAGAAGCCAAAATGGTTTGCTTAATAGCATGGCAAAATAAAACGGAGGCGTGATCAGAATATAGGTCGACGAAATTTCTAATAGTGAAAGAACGAACATCTCTACATATCGTGCATATATAGTTCACCTGCTGCTCGCCTTGAGTTCTTACTTGGAATATATCAACGAGTCCTTCTCAAGGTCTTATGCAGGGTAAAGGTACAAAAAGTATTTAAGTGTGCGTCGTAACTCGCTTGCAGAATCATTGTCGTGCGAAAACGATATATGAAATATGATGTGACTATAACGGTGTCCTTAATAACAAGGTGCTTAGGGACAGTGTGACACTATAACGACAGTAACCGATGTGAATGCAAACTCAGAACATGAATGGATTAATCAAAATAAGGATGATGTACTAACATCAAATAGCAGATATCTAAAAGTATGCATTGCACGGTGCACATAATTCCTAGTATGTTTTTCAGTGACTAAAGTAGAAAGTCGGTTTTTAAACTCGTTTAAAATAATGACTATACCCAGTGTTGCATGATACTCCCTAAATTAGATATAGTTGATCAAGTTATGTCTAATTGAGGTCTAATGATGCAACCACTTAGAGTCGTCGACTCGTTTCATGTTCGGTGTTTTTAGATAAGAAAATCATTTTAGTTATAGTTTAGTTTTTATTTTGAAAAACCGGCGTTCTTTATAACCTTAGGCTTTGATTACCAATTTGTCACACCCCACCAAGGCGGAAACGCGAGATGTAACATTTAATAAAAATCACACAAGATCATAGATAAAACACCATACATGAATTAAGATAAAAGAAAATTTTCCGAATTACAACATTTCCAAGTACAAGTTTAAAAAGTACAAATGAGAAATAACTTAAAAGAAAGTAGACATCTTGAACATGTCCAATTGCAATGCACTAAGTTTCCATTTTACGAATGTCACCTGAAAAACATGATAAAAAAGCGGTCAACTATCGAAATGGTTGGTGAGCTCACAAGATTTTGTACACAAAATATAGTTTTATAAAAGAGTAGATATCCGGTAATAGTTTGCCAACTTAATGGCAAATTATCAAAAATAGTTGTCCAAACCGATATCAGTTTCCAAACAAGTTGAGAGTCCAAAACAAATCAAGTTTTCAAAACAGTTTCCCGTTAACACAAATCAATGTATATGTATGCTATAGTGCTTATGCGAGGCACTACTTAAACGTATTTAGCTTAACCGTTCCAAACATCCAATCAAGTTCCAGTTGTATAGTGTGGCACAAACACTTAGTACTATGCACCCTTGTGCGGAGAGTGAGGAGGGGTTAATCTCCTAATAGTGCTATCCATAAGTACTAACGTCTCAATCCCGTTGTTACATTCCGTACTTAAGGTCATTATTTACTCCGAACTTTATTTCTATTTTCATTTTAAGCGAGTTATTAGATTTTACGTTTACCCAATTTAGTAAGAAATTCCCGTTTTTAGCTTTGCGTAAGCCGTAACTAGAAATCTATTCCGTCTTCGCATCGTAAGTGATTTATTAATCTCATATTATTCCCCAATGATTATAATTCTCATCATTTACATTTTCCGTTATGTTTCGCGTTTACGAAAATTGTTGCTTAAAACTCGCGTTTCTACCTTAAACCTTACCTTTTTCTTTTATAACCTTATCCTACACTTTAATTAAACTATCACAAACAAAAAAAAAATTAATTCTTGCCTCCCCAAGGCCCTATGGCCGGCCAAACCCTTTCCCACACTCCACCATTTCCATTTTTCCATA
>BQNB010130191.1:1248-14388 GCA_026074375.1 Tanacetum coccineum | reverse complement strand
AACGCCATTTTTAGGTCGTTTCCTATATCTTGATTGTTGTACTTTGACGTAGCACCCCAATGTTACCATTCCGCTGCATATCAGATTTTGGGGGTGTTACAATAACCCACCCACGAATCTTCTTTTTCAACAATTGCAGCTTATTTTTGAACCGAATGATACCGTTGTTATCGTCAAGGACTAAAGAATTCCATGAATCTATTACCATCTGATCACATTCCCTAAGCAAGATAGGTCTATGATCAAAAAGATGTCGATCAAGACAAATTGCAGAAATATAGGGAAAAGAGGAGATTAAGCCATCAGACACTAAAAATCGATCCAACTTGCTCATCTTAGAAGCCGATGGATGAGCCCAAGTAAATGCGTACCCTTCCAATTGAACATCAATTAAACCCGAACTCGAAATATAGGTATTGAACAGATTAGCCCCATGAGCATTAAAAGTAGATCCCCATCGCTCTTCCTTACACCTAACTTCGTCGAAGTCTCCCATGACCAGACACTCGCCATTCCAACGCACAATGAGAGATGAGATGTAACTCCATAACATTTGCTTAGAAGAAAGAGATTGAGGAGCGTAAACTGAAATCACTAGAAGCTTAAGCTGATTTGGGATCCACGTCCCATATAAGGCAACAAAATTATCGGAGATAATGTGATGCTCTTTATGAAAGATGCTGGAGTCCCAAGTACAAAGAATACATCCTGAATTCCCAAGAGCCTCACTAAAAGAATAATCAAAATGTAATTACCCCACAATTGTTTAACATCCATAGCCGAAATCAACTCCATCTTAGTCTCTTGAATAGACAAGAAACTAACTTTATGTTTGGCGATCAACTCCCTAATCCAATCTTTTTTAGCCTTGGATCCTAGGCCTTGAGCGTTCAAGGACAAACAATTCATCGAAGAATCTCATACACTCCTTTTGATCCAATAATATTCTCCATATCCTTCGTACATCCTTCCATGGAAAAACCCATTGTTTGGCCAACCTTAATCATCTCATCAAGAATCTCCAAAATAGATCCTCCCTCCTTAGGTTTGACCCCGATGTTCCGCCCTTCAGAAGAAAAGCAACCATCAATGTTCTCCACTTCCTCCAAAATTCTGGAATTACCTCCGTCCGATTTACTGTTGGATCGAACTTCCGCAGCATCAGATACCTCCTTCTCGTTTATGACATTAGTACTTTTATCCGGAGTGAAACCTGGAGGATACGGTAAACTTGTATCCGAACCAGATGTGCCAACAACTTTTTTGGTTTTATTGAGTAAATCATAGATGTTAAATGGATCTTTTGAAACCTCCTTAGCATTAAACGATTGGCCTTGTTCGTTTTCATATCCCTGTTCATCTGCATTATCTCCAAAGTATGTGTCAGAAACAACCTCACTATCACTTGCATCACCATCATTGTTCAACTTACTATCCTCGCCATTCATCTCTGCTTCTCCTTTTATAGATTCATCATCTGAGCAATGAACAGCTTCGGGAATGTCTTTAAATGTCGGATTCCAAACAAATAACTCCTTTGCACGAACACAAAAAACCTTCCCTTTGACAATAATCTTAAAGGATTCAAGAATGTTCTCCTCATGCTTAGTCTTGATACAAAGACGTTTACGAGCAAAGAGGTCGTCATGGTCGTCTTCTAATTCCAACACATCACCCCACTTCGAGCCAATCTTGAAGAAAGTAGATCGAGACCAGGCATGTAAAGGGACACCCTCTATATCAACCCAAACAATCCGCTCTTTAGCTACAAAGTCCGACTGAGCATTACAAAGACTCCTAAACCATGAAGCAACGCCCACATGATTCATGAGATTGAGTTTAGTCTTGGCGGACTCCAACTCAATCATAACCCACAAACCTCCTAAATAAACAATATGGGCATTGGGGAACCCCTCATTAGATAAAATCACGCGAAGATTATTGATAGAGGAAAATTGCAGAACTTCACCCATGACAAAATACCCAAGGTCTCTAGTCACCAAACAGGATTCATCAAGAACCAGTGCAGGCTTCGACACAAATGGAGATGAATTACCTTTCACAGCCGAAACAAAGGAAGTAGCTACAGGAGAGACATGATTAGCCGGTTTAGGATTAACCGGATGAGATGAACGAGACGCGTACTTCGGAGGTCGATCAAAGCGGACAACATTGGCATGTAAATGAAAACGACCAATCCACAAGGTGCATAAATTCCCAACCAGCCTATCGATGTTGTCTACCTTAATGAAGCGAATGAAGGCAAACCTCTTCCCTGATTTCGACTTTCTATTGGGAATAAAAACGTCCACAACCGTCCCATATGGCTGACACAAGTTCCATAAATCTTTGGAGGTGGTTGAATCAGGGAAATTGGTGATGAATATGGATTTGGAAATCAAACGGGTATGGTCCGCATTGCTACGGAAAGAGTGCATCATGAATTTGGATTGAAGGGAGATCTTACCAATAAAATCAAAGACAAAAGCAAACAAAAAGAAATCCTGAAACTATGTCGAATCGAATAAAAAAGGAATTAAAGGAAAGGATCGATAACAGATGATAAACCCCCACGGGAATTATATGATCATGTCGGGAGTAGGGATCGATCAAAGATCAAAAACCTAAACCTAATCATAATATAAAAGCGAACAAGGGAAAAACACCATCATAGATCACACATCAATAATCGATTGTTATTCAATGAATGATAGTACCCATCATCTTAATCAAATTTATTTCCTACATGAACTTTGGATCTGGCGGCTGATTTAAGAAAATCAAATGGATTTATATAAAATATAACTGCTACTAGCAAGGCGCTAGAAGCAAAAACATTACATATTAGAATAAAAAAAACAAACAACATAATCTAGACTCTACCCGAGGCTTTAACTGTGAGGACTACAAAAGGGATGAAAAAACTCTTGCCAATTCCGAGACAAGAGATAAATCCCCACTCACGGAGGCCGAGCCACCGGTTTTCACTCCAGAGTGATTTTGATGTAGACCCAAACAAGCCCTGAGGAAATGTAACAAATTAGAACCCATGAAGCTAAAATACCAAACAGAAACAAGAGGCCTGACATTAGTTCTCCAACTATTATAAATTATACCTTTAGCATCCAACTCGCTTCACTATCCAAGTATGGGAAAACAAATGGATAAGAAATTCCAACAGATGCATCAATAAGCTCAACCCCTGAGAAATACCTAAATGTTCCACAAAGATTTGGAACATTGTCAACCACTTGACATCCCATGTTCTTTATTTTAGTTTTGATTTTTATTATTAAGGGGGTGTTCGTTTAAACTTTTATCTGGGCTTAGTAGTTTATTTGATTTTGGCTAATTTTCTAGCTATAAGCTTAAACAAACACCCCCTAAAATGGCTAACCTTTCGTCTAGCTTTGTACATGTTAGAGCTCCAGGTACCATAACTTGGTAACACCAAGTTATGGGGTGCCACGTCAGCTTTTTCACATTCACATCCAAAAAAACCCAGGTAACCATAACTCAATAACACCACTTTTTGGGACCACTAGTCGTGGTCTCACTCATGTGGGATCAATTTAAAAAAAGTATATCTAGTAGATAGTCTCTCTTCCTGTCACGTGACCATAGAATAATCAAAATTGGAGTTCCATAATGTTGGGTTTTATGACTAATTAACAATTAAATTAACACGATACGGCAGGTGGATAAATGGTCACGTGTAGAACACAAAATTAACAAGAATAAAAAAACATGTACCTTTTAGCACCGAAACGATACACCTTGTAAGTAACCGTATACACCGTCTTTCTAATAAATCGCTGTGTAAAATACCACGCGAAACCACAAGAATCAAAGTATGATTCCTCTAACTTCTCACCCACGTATACATTCTTAGCAAACAATTAAGTATGCAAGTACAAGAAGTGATAAGCAATAAAACCACCACGTTCTCAGGTAGAAAATCAACTATTGAAACCCTTGTGGGTTTATCCCCTTGGATCGACCAACACAAGAACCGGAAAACCCATTTGAGCGATTTTGGTCGATCGAATAAACGATAAAGAGATGGTAGAGAGATTAGGGATTAATGTTAGTTCAAGGTCTCTCTCACCAATGAAATCCTTAACCTCTATTTAAAGGCAAAAATCCTTTGACTTAGTAAGGAAAATCCTCTCACACCTTAATAGGGGTTTATTTAACCAATAAAAGGAAAACCGTTACTTTCTTTATCCTAAATGTCATATAATAACTCAATAAAAATTACATAAATCTATAAAACATAAGTTTATGCTTATCACATAAATAATATAACATTTAATATATTCTTTCATTGTTTTTACGTATTAACGCTGCGTCCGTAGCCGAATAAAAACTCGACAATATTAATTTATACTTGGACATATTCCAACACCTATGAAGAAATTATTGCCAAAATAATACAACTAAAGTTAACATATACTTAGTCTGAGCCTAGCTTCACCTCAAAAAAAAAAGTTAACATATACTGTATGGACTATTCGTGACATGTCATTAGCGCACAACACACGCTTTCCAGTGGTGCACCAATTGGTTCATGTTTGTAAACCAATATTTTTCTTTTTCCATTGTAATTCCCCCTGAACAAAAATTACGTTCGCAAATCTTTGTTCCGTACGAAAAATCTTTGAATTTCTAGAAATAGTTCAATTTCTTTGTTTTTTTGTTTTGGACTAATACCTTAGTAATGTACTATACTTGACATCATTTATCATTTTGTGTAGTGTATATTTTTCTCGGCTATTTTGTGTAAAGTTTTTTTTTAGGTTATTCTATGTAAAATTTCACCCGCCTAGCCGGTTTTGCCACATACTTCACGTAACCTACCACGTCACTGCCATGTAACCGTCAAGTAAGAGCAACGTCATCCACATCATTAAACAAAATACTTAATTTTCTAACTTGCATAAACCATAAACCATATACTATAAACCCCGATTACATAAACCCTAATTTCCTAAACGGTTAAAAAACCCAAATTGATTGTTGTTTTCCCCGATTTTTCCAACAAAAAAGTTTGTATATGTGTCTGTGCCTAACTTTATATACCTTATTTGTGATAAATTAAGTTTTTTTAATAAATTTATAAAACTTTTAATTATAAAGATTCCATTTTAGGGTTTAAATTGTCAATGTAAATTATGGCGGGTATAATGGATATCCAGGAAGAAATTATTGAAATTATTGATAGTGGCTACTTGTAGGGTTTAGTTGTAGTATAACTGTAGTTAAGTGTGAAATTATTGAATACTGAAATTTCATGTAAAGAAGTTTGTGTACTTTAAAAATGGTCAACTTTGGAATGCAAATGATAGATGATAGCCAAATGATAATGCAGAATGAGAATTCAAAGTATTCATATCATAGGTTAAGTGTAAAATGTAATGAATGCAAGATTTTTACTGCATTGACTTGCATTCTATGTTTTTGCATATTTTCATACTTTGTTGAATTGAATATGGGGTGTTTGGACAGTGGATTTTGGATACATGGATTAACAATTAATATGTGCATGTCCAAATTCTAAGTTGCAGGTACAGTAGCAAGGTTTTTAGTTGTTGGTTCATCGTGTGGTTGATCATTAGTTTTAGGTTCATCCAGTTGTTGGTTCATGCTCTACACCACCACCAAAGAAAACCTCACCACCACAGATCTTATTCAACGAAATGCAGTTCCAAACACTCCATAGACTTCTAATTATAACTGCACTTCCAAACACCACCTAAACTGCAAACTGGAAACGCAATTCCAAACACCCCTGTTAGCATTGCTTCTTTTATGAAGTGTAGGTTATTTGCGTTTATGAACTTTGTAATGATTGCAATATGGTAAACGGGCTTGGGCTTGTAAGTTAATATTGTACAGAAAGCATACAGATTAAATTATCATAGTTCCATGATTTAGGCTTTGAATTTCCTGTAAATAGAAATCACACTTGCAAAGAAAGCATACAGAAAAAATAAACACTTAGGGGCGAAAGGGTTCTTGATTTGTGCCTAATTCGAGACAAACACTTGGTTTTATCTTAAGGAGATATTCGTGTAATCCAGGCAATAGGGTCGAATAGTTTCGTTTGGAAAGTGATTACACGACTCTAAGTGATATCCGATAATGATTGGTTTATCTACACCCTGTTCTAGGAACTCACAACCAACGTCAAAGGACATTATTCTGCGATAATCAATGGTTGTTGCAATGAAGCATATGGTTGCTAACTTCTCCAAATTGGAAAAGTTTGAGGGTGTTGATTTTAGAAGATGGCAGAAGAAGATGCAGTTTCTTTTGTCAAGCATGAGTGTGGTGTATGTACTAAGTAAACCAGTTCCTGATGATGGGGATGATGCAACTATGGAGCAGATAAGGAAAAAAAGCAAATGGGAAAACGATGACTATGTTTGTCGTGGCTTAATTATCAAATGTATGTTAGATGCCTTGTTTGATATTGATTCGATCCGAACACGTATATATAAATACATAATAAATATATATAAATATAAGGATTTTATCAATAGTAAGTATTCCACGAGGCTTTTAAAAGATTTGCTTTTATCCAAAGCACAATCCCTCAAAACCTACCCGAAGTCGTAATCCCGTCGAGGTGCAAATTAAAAATCGAGAACGTTTGTGATCACGTGAATTGAATGGAGAAAGGAATTTGGAATTTTGATTACAAATCTACGAATAAAATGCAAAAATGAATAAGGGAAAACTAAAAACGAAGGCTAAAAGTAAATAAAACCTAAAAGCGATAACCGGGATCCGAATCCCGTTCTTTAAAAACTAAATTTTTACAAAAATAACCCTACGAGTGCAAAATTAATTTTCCTAAGTGCAATATGATAAAAGAAAATTTTCTAAAAAAATATATATATTTTTGATTTTTTAATAATTTTTAATGATTTAAAAACTGTTTTGAAAAGAAAACGTAATTAAAAATAGTAAATGAAAAGAGAAAATTCTGAAAAAATAGAGAAAAGTAGTTTGAAGAAAGCAGGTTCAATGAAAAATAAAAGGAAGAAAAATGGCTTATTAAATAAGCAGAACACCCAGCTTAATTGAATAAGCTGGGAAAAAGCAAAAATGGCTTATAAGCTTAATGGGCCAAATAAAGGTTAAAAGAAAAATGGTTGCAAGAATAGGCAGATAGCCCTGGTCTGGGCCGTTGGTTAGTGTGTGGGATGTGTGGGACGTGAGAGTTATAGAAGGAGGTCACGGGTCGAATCCTGTGTGGCATCCCATAATGAAAAAAAAATTTATTCCTTATATTTCAAGACTTAATACGAATGCAAAAATAAGCTACTTTAAAACAGATGACTTTTTATGAAACTTGAAAATAAGCTGAGAAAATAAGCTATAGAAAATGACAGTTTAACTATTTTAAGCTAAGTCCTAAAGATAGCTAACTGTTAAGGCTTTTTAAGCTCAAATAAGCTAGTGAAAATGAAGGATAAGCTAAAACAAATAAGCAACTAAACCTAATAAGCAAATGTAAGCACAATTAAGCCAGGACAACAAGCAGAATAAGCAAGAAAAAGAAAAATAAGCAATAAGGCATAAACTGCAGGCAAACAGCCCAATAAGGTACTTTTGGGCTTAAATTTAAGCCACAAGAATGATCCTTATGGGCAATAGGCTTATATGAGCTTAAAGAGCAGCTTATGGGCTATCTAAAAAAGCAAAGATAAAATGGTTTGAATCATATTGAATTAAGTCTTCATACAAAAGAAAACTTGATGAAAAAGGTGGGCATACACTCAGCACTATGCTGAGTTAAGTTCTAATGGTTGAAAGAAAAGTAGGCTTATGCTTAGGCCTGGAAAAAGCTGACAAATGAGCTTAAATTGAAAAAACAAGACAAAACAAATAAGACACCGCACAAATGATGCTTATGCCTCAAATTTTAAAAAGCTAAAAAACACTTTATTAGTATCTGAAATTTTGCATTTGACAAACAATGAGGTTTTTGAACTAAAATTAACTTAAAAATAGTTTGACAGATTAGACCAAAAATAAAAAGCAAACCAAAGGAGACCTTTTACAACTGAGTTAAGACAACACAAAAAAGACACAAAACCAAGATACTCAAACAAAGATAAAAACAAGCTTATCCAATAAGCACTTTGAAAACAGTTCAATCCCCACAGTTATGCAAATATGACATAAAGAAAAACGCCTGTAAAAACAAAACTTGGGAGTCTTAAAACCTTTAAAAACGCTTAATACAACTTAAATTAGCATATGCAAATTACCCAAGTGACCCTCAAGATTTTATCTTAAACCTGTTATACCTACTATAGGTCTTGACGCCCAAACACCCTCTTAACTATTTTTAAACAAGTTTTTAAGACCAAGATTCAAGGAGATTTAAGCCAATTTTTGAAAACCAGTATAATAAGTAACTAATATTAAGCAATAACAAGCACAAAGAACAAAGCAATAAGCACTAAAAACATAGAACTAAGCAATAAGCAGATTAAGCAAATAAAGGACAGTTTCAAGTAAAACTTAAATATAAGACCTATAAGCAACAAAGTGAAGGACAAATAGTAAAAAAAAAGCACATAAATAAGCAAGATAAGCATTAATAAGCAAGAAATAAGCTAATGAATAGTAAAAATAAGCAAAAAATTAAAAAGGAAACTTTACAAAGGTCCTAATGCTTATGGCATGAAAATAAGCTTTCAAAAGCTTAGAAAAATCTTTATAGCCTCCCATAGAGCACTAAACCCATGCCCAATCCAAGATTTACCAGCTCCCTATGCGTTCTTGACAGATCTTATTAATTTTTTTGATTTTTTTTGACAGAAAATGAAATGAGTGTTTATATAAGTTTCCAATGACTCAAAAACTTATATAAAATCTTAAACACAATATTTAAAAGACAGAATATGTAAATAACAAGTATTTAAAGAAAGCTTAAAAATGACAATAAGTAAAATGCGAGTATTTAAATGACTGAAATTTAAATGACAATTAAATTAAAATGCAATATATTAAAATGGTACAAACTTTGGTTTACAAGCTTTTGACTCTTAACACAAAAATTCAACAAAAGCTAAATAAGCTACATATGACTACTATTTATATTAAGGTCTTCAAGCTCCTTGTGTTTCTTGGCTGACAGAGAATGCATCTGTGTTTCTTGTGTGAGAGAGTAGCTCAAAGTGATCTAAGCCCTTGAATATGAGTGTCTTCCAAGGTGAATGATCAAAGCCCTTGATTTCCTTGCCCAATGGAGTTGTGAGGGATTGCCAGCGTGGCAATGTCTTCTAGTGAGGTGGGGTGAGGATGGGATAGTGATGGGTTTAGACTGGGGTGAACAGTAACTGAGGTGGGGGGAAGGACAGGGGAGGTGAAACAGTAGTGGCGGGAAAATGGGTTTAACTGTGTTTTGTTTAGTTAGCAGGGTATAAGTTTGGATAGTTGGTAAAAGAAGCCCCCCAACGTGTATGTTTTGTTTTCATAGTAAGTCCAATGTGGTGATAACTTTATTGACTTGGCAGAAATGGTCCCTTATTGTGTATAGTATGTTTGCAAATTCAGTCCTTAGTGGTGATGAGGAGTTTGGGACTTAGGCAGAAATGGTCCTCAAGGTTATATTGTTGTATTGCAATGCTAGTCCTTTTTAGGGACCAACGGAGTTAACTGAAAGGGTTAAAGGACTTAACTCTGTTAAGTGATTTGGGCTTATATATAGGACTTGGGCCGGTTTGTGTTTAAAGAGGAATTGGGTCTTTATTTAAACTTTAGGCTTTTAAGTCTTTATGTAATGTTTAAAAGGGCTGACCCGGCCCATTAGATGGGTACGGGTGGGCCATTTAACATTTCTTCTGTTTTGGCTTTGACTTTGACTGTTGACTTTGACTTTGGCTTTTTCACGCTTTTCCATTCCGTGCCCGGTTTTGTCGTTTTTAGCTTTGTTTTTTGTCCTTTTTTCAGATATCCGTTTCCTGCACAATATAAATGAAAACATACAAATACAAAGTATTTTTGGTACGTTTTTAGTCATTTACGTCCGGTTTAAATGGAAAATGGTATGTGTAGATAAAGACATACAAGTATCTAACATAATGTCGGTCTTTCAAGAACTATGAGAATTCTCTTGGAGGCCATATATATAAGCTTGAGGATACATAAGTAATTTTACATTTTACAAAATGGTGTTGATTCTAGACCTATCAAGGATAAATACAATGAACTTTCCCCTTTGTATACATGGTAGATTCACACAACACCAATGAACATGGATGAGCTTTGAGTCTCAATTTTCAATTGTATAAACATCCACCCGCTTGGAAAAAATTCGGAGAATAACTTTGAAACATAAGGAAGAGAAGGATCTGACGTCTAGTTAGAGTTGGGCCAGTCGCGTATTAGGAAATCTCCATGCGCATGATAAAGAACAAGCCAATAAAGAAACAATGTGTTGGTCCAATAAGTTTGTTAATAATGTATAGAGAGGCATAATAACTACATCAGTACAATGACAATACGAGAACTAAGCGTAAAGGTAAACGTAAGCAACACGATAACACCAAAGCTGTCTTAATAAGAAGTCAAAACTAACTTGTTGGAAGTATGGAAAACCTTGACACTTAAAAAAGGATTGCAAGGGTGGAAAAAACTGGCAATAAATCCAATAGATCAGGCACAAGTGGTTCTGGTTCAACCAATACTCCGAAAGGTCAGAATATGTTTATTTAATATTTTCATAATTATTTTGTTACATATATATGTGAAGCATACTTTGTGTAATATGGTGATGTTGCGTGGTGGGTTGACTCTGGTGCTACTATCCATGTGTGTAAAGATAGAAGTTGGTTCAAGGCCTATGAGTCGCTGAATGATGGATCTATTATTCATATGGGAAATGAGTCAACAGCGCTAGTGCATGGAAGAGGATGTGTGGACCTTAGATTTAGTTATGGAAAGATTGTTTCTTTGTTTAAGGTTTTAAATGTTCCTAATATCTGGAAGAATTTGGTTTCAAGTAGTGTTTTGAATAATTGTGGTTACAAGCAAGTGATTGAATCTGATAAATTTGTTTTTTTTAAACATGGTATGTTTATTGGTTTTGGCTATTTGTGTAATCAAATGTTTAGGCTTAAATTGTTAATGATATTGGTTATTCAGCCTTTATGTTGACCTCCAACCTGAATGATTCAATCATATGGCTTGCTAGGCTTGGCCATGTTCACTTTAAAGAATGCAAGATATGTATAAGGTTGGGTTAATCGCAACCTTTGATATGGACACTGAAAAGTAAGACTTGTATGCTGACAAAAATTACTAAGAAACCTTTTTAGAATATTAAAAGTGAAACTAAAGTTTTGGAGTTAATACATAGTGATCTATGTGATTTGCATGCTACTCCTACTTTAGGGAATATGAAATACTTTGTGACTTTTATTCATCATGCTTCTAGGTTTTGTTATGTTTATTTGTTACATAATATGGATGAAGTATTAGATCAATTTAATGTATTTAAAATTGAAGTAGAATTGCAACAAGGAGCCCTAATCAAAAGATTCATGACTGATAGAGGAGGTGAATACATAGATACTTTGTATTTTTAGTCTGTTGGTATAATCCATGAAACGATTACTCCCTATACTCCAAAAAATGGTATATCTAAAAGGAAAAACGTGGTACTAAAAGAAATAGTTAATTTCATGTTGTCCTACTTAGGATTGAGTCAAAGGTTCTAAGGTGAAGCTATATTAATAGCTTGCTATTTATTAAACAGTGTTCCTAATAAAAGGAACATGATAACCCCTTATGAACTCTGACCAAAAGGAAACCAAACCTAAACTATCTCAGGTTTTGGGGTTATATGGCAGTTGTAAGACTCTTTGAACTAAAGATGAAAACTTTAGGTGATAGGGGTATGAATTGTATATTCATTGGATATGCTGAGCATTCCAATGCATTCAGGTTCTATGTTACTGAACCTAATGAGTTTGTTTCAATTAACTCTATAATTGAATCAAAGGATGCAATCTTTGATGAGAATAAATTCTCATCTATACCTAAACCAAGTCAAAGGTCCTTGATAAATAAAACTATTGACATTGGTGTTTCAAAGATACCTAAAGATGCCCGTGAAGAGATTGTGGTTCAGCAATCTGAGCTCAGAAAGAGCAAAAGGATCAGGACTCCAAAATCATTTGGATCTTAATTTTAATTATACTTACTTGAAGGAACAAGGGATGAGGTCTCTGACCAACATTCCTATTCCTTTAATGTTGGGGACGAATACAAAACATTTGATGAAGCAATGAAGTCTCAAGATGTTTCTTTCTGGAAAGAAGCAACAAATGATGAGATGAACTCTATCATAGGAAACAACACTTGGTTGGTCTACCACCTGGTTGCAAACATCTAGGTTACAAGTGGATTTTCAAAAGAAAACTGAAGGTAGATGGAACTATTCAAAAGTTTAAGGTTAGACTGGTCATTGAGGGTTGTAGACAAAATTCTGAGATAGACTAATTTGATACTTATGCTCCAGTGACACGTATCAGTATCATAAGATTGTTGATTGCTTTAGCCTCAAATCACAATCTGATTGTTCATCATATAGATGTGAAGACAGTTTTATAGAATGGTGAACTGTATGAGGAGGTCTATATGAACCAACCTCAAGGCTTCATAATGCGTGGTAATGAAAACAAGATGTGTAAACTGATCAAGTCTTTATATGGACTAAAGCTGGCACCTAAGCAATGGTATCAAAAATGTGATACAGTGGTTTTGTCCAGTGGGTATCTTTTAAACCAAGCAGACAAATGTGTATATAGAAAATTTGATTTTGTCTATATGTTGATGGCATGCTGATCTTTAGGACTAACCAAGTTTAAGTTAACCTGACAAAGGAATTCTTGTCATCAAGGTTCTCCATGAAGGACATGGCAAAGGCTGATGTTATCCTTGGTATAAGGATCAAACATGAAAGTAATAGAATATTAGTTTCTCAGTCTCATTATATTAAGGTACTGAAGAAATATAATCAATTTGATTGTACTCCAATAAGTACTCCTATGAATACAAGTGAGAAGATGAGACCTAACAATGGTTAGGTTATATCTCAGCTTGAGTATTTTAGGA
>BQNB010130190.1:0-18984 GCA_026074375.1 Tanacetum coccineum | reverse complement strand
CAGTGGAAATTCTTAAGCGAGCACATATGCAAAATTGTAACATATGCAGGACTCATGTTGATACTTAGTCCATGGTTGGTCCTGATGGTGATCATGTCAGTGATCCTACTTTATATTGCAGCCTTGTTGGTGCTCTTCAATACCTTACTTTTACACGACTTAATTTTTTTTATGTTGTTCATCATATCTGTCTTTATATGCATGATCCTCGTGATCCGCACTTTACTGCTTTGAAGCGCATTGTGCCCTATGTTCGTAGCACTATTGATCATAGTTATCAGCTTTATGTCTCATCTACTGATCAGCTTACCGCCTACATTGATGATAATTGGGCGGGTTGCACTGTCACTCGTCGGTCTACATCAGATTATTGCGTTTTTCTTAGTGATCATCTTTTATCATGTTATGTTAAGCGTCAGGTTAATTTATCGTGTTCCAGTGCTGAGGCTGAATATCATGGTGTTCCCTTATTAAACCTTTTCTATCTCCTTTAATTAGATACATTTCAAAATCAGGACCAAAGGTTATTTGCCTTCGTTGACGAGTGCTCCTTTAAGGTTCAACTTGTTGATTATCCGGGAAAGAATCATCGTTATTCTCTTCGGTGGTAATGGGAATTTCTATAGACACAATTTCCTTAGAGATTTCATGTGCCTTAGGAATAGTTTTGAACCTATTTTCGTCAATGCGAGCATCTCTAGATTCAATAATAGTATTAACCAAAATTAGATCATTTGGTTCTACTACTAAAAATCTATAGGCTTTGCTGACCCAAGGAAAGGTGGGGATTGTCAGTCCTGATAGATCTATCCACAACACTCGCGCTTACTACAATAGCAATTAACGGTTCATGATAAATAGGGACTTCACGGCAATAAGGTAACTTAGCAATAATATTCAGGCAGTAATCTGGATAGCATACACTTTGTAAACACTTAGAAAAACACTTGTGTCCAATAGTAAAACAAGCAATGTAATTCACCCCGTAGATTTTGTAAAACAATCACGTAGTAAAAAGGGGGCTATGAACTCACCTCGAGTGAATGGTAATCAACAAGTATTCACAATAGAAAATGCGTCACGATTACGATCGAATGCAACCTAATCCAATATAGGTCGTATAAGTACTAAACACTTTGATTATTTATAGGTCGTATAGCTCATCATACTATCGTTCGGGCTATCATAATTAAGAGGTCATGTAGTGACGTATGAGGAGCTAGGACACTTTAAATCGTAAATCCAACAACTCGTCGATACGCCACCCCGAAGAGGCCTCATTATGAAACTCCCTAGTAATATAGTATTTTGATTAACTAATACCACATATAATTCTATATAGCTACATCACCATCTAATCGTTTTAGTGAAATCATATTTATAAAGTAAAAACGTTTATAAGTATACTTTAGTAAAACTGGCGTAACTTTCTCGTTTTAAGTCCGTTTCTTTCGTTTCTTATGTCCACGCCTTCGTATTAAGACGAGTTATCAAAATATAACATTTTTAAAATCTGAGTTTTCTGATGAATAGTATTTTTACTGTTCATAACAGTTATATATTTATTTTTATAGATTTAGTTATCGTAAATCTCGTAAATGTCATAACTTATTCGTTTTAACTCCGTTTTTAGCGATTCTTTCGAGCACGTCTTCGTATTTAAAAGTTTTATCGATTTATTGATGTTTTAAAAGTATAAGTTTCTGTGGTGAATAGTAACTTTTATAAAAATAGTTTTATAAAAGTATATATTTAACGTAAACTTGAAATCGTCGTATCTTTTTCGTTATAAATCGGTTTTTCGAGTTTCTTATCATTTTGGAATCGTCATGAGGCGTACTATCTTTTTAAAACATGGTAGGGCTGTTACCAAGGTCGAACCAAAACAGCCCCTTTATAATACTTATACATATCCATTTTTATAACTTGTTTTATATACCTTTTAACTTAATAATTTACCACAAGTTTTCCAAGACTTATTATATACTTGTCTTACATATAATAGAGTCCAAGATCCATATTGTGTCCATGAGTTCCAAAGTATCAAGTCCTTAACAAGGCTTAAAAACCTTAAACTTTCTTAAGTAACTTTAAATTACAAGTTTATACATATACATGTTTACACTTAACCAACATGTTACAATACTTATATATCCATTATTTCATGATATTATCAACCTCATAACATATGTAAAAATGTTCAAAACCATGATCACAAGTAGAAATATGTTTTACATGTTTAAAAGTATCCTAAATGGTGATATTGCTAAATAGAACATATAAACACATAAAATGATAACTGTAAAGACATAAAGGGTTTTAGATAACCTTATGGTGATGTAATATGATAACCAACACAATCCAAACCCTTGTTTAGATTGTAAACCCAAGCTTGCAAGATCTTGAAAACCCTAATTTCCAAGTAAACCCTAATTTTCCTTTTTCTTTGCTTAACTCTTGTAAAGGCTTAACCAAGCCTTAAATCTTTCTTGGTAGGTCTTAGATATGATGTAGGAATATGAGTAAGTGTTGTAAATAAAATTTTGTATGGATTTGGTGGTGGTTTGATGTTGGCCGTGGGTTTTAGAGAGACAAAGGGAGTATATGGTGAAGTTTTTCTTTGCAAATGAGAAGTGTGTGAGTTTACTTACTAGTGCAAGCCTTTTATAGTCCTAAGACTAGTCAAAGAAACACAATGAGAGAATTAAGGAGTCTTTGGTCAAGACTTGTGAAAGTCTTTAGGTTTTAATGACTTGGTTCCCTAAAATAGAAATCATCTCATGAAATTTAGGGAATGAATTGACTAGCTAATATCTTATTTGCAAAATGAAAGTATTACTTGCCTAGTATAAGTTGGTAACTTTAAACATATTGTATAATTTTGTAAAGTGTATGTATTGGTTTATTTATTTCATGGTAAATTCGGCTCAAGTGATGAATGTAGGTAAAGTTTTATAAAACTTTGAGCATTTGTTATAAACATAAGTATTTGTTGAAGCGTAGATTAATTTTGTTGGTTCCGGGTATGCTTAAACGTAATTTATCGCGAAACGTAAACACGCGATTTTACTACATAATAAGAATTAAAAGTAAACGCGTACGAGAAAAAAATAATTAGTAAAATAGATGACGTCGTAAATGACCTGAAAATATGGAATGTTACAGGATTGACCATAGTGAAGATTGAGAAAAACAATCTTATACCTCAAAGAACAGTCACCGGATGGCGCGTTTGTATTGACTATAGAAAACTCAATGACTCAAATCGAAAGGACCACTTTTTGTTGCCTTTCATTGACTAAATGCTAGAACAATTAACAGGGCATGAATACTATTATATTTTTACACGTTTTTAGGAATTTCCACATCCTTATTGCTCCATAGGAAGATTAAGAGAAAACCCACATTCACTCTGTTTCGTAATGGCACTTTCGCTTACTAAAAATGAGTCTTTTCGGATTGTGCAACGCTCCAGCCACATTTCAACTCTGTATGATGGCAACCTTCCATGAACTAATCGAAGACAGCATGGAAGTTTTCATGGATGACTTTTCCATCTTCGGAAGATCTTTTTATCATTGCCTGGAAAACATGGAAAAAAAATGCTCAAACGATAAGAGGAGACCAACCTTGTATTAAATATGGAAAAATGTCATTTCATGGTAAAAGAAGGGATAGTCCTTGGCCATAAGGAGTCTGGGTCAGGAATTGAGGTGGATAGGGCAAAAATCGAATCAATTTCGAAGCTACCTTACCCTACTAACACAAAAGATGTTCGTAGTTTCTTAGGACATACGGGTTTCTACTCAGGATTCATTAAAGACTTCTTGCAAATCGCATCCCTAATGACCCAGCTTCTCGTAAAGGATGCCCCTTCAATTTCTCTAAAGAATGTATCCAAGCTTTTGATAAATTAAAGCAAGAATTGACACAAGCCACCGTCATGATTAAAGTCATTGCCATTTGAAATCATGTGTGACACCAGTGACTACCCTATTAGAGCAGTATTGGGAAAAAGGAAGGATAAGAATTTTCATGCTATCCATTATGCAGTATAAAACGATGAATGATTTATAGAAATACCACGAAATAGGAAAGGAACATTTGGTTGTTGTCTTTGCGTTTGATAAATTTCGTAAATATTTAGTTTTATCCAAAACTATCATTTTCACGGATCACTCCACCTTGCGGTATATCTTTTGCAAAACAAGATGCAAAACCGTGATTGATAAGGTGGATCCGGCTATTACAAGAATTCGATATCAAAATCCGTGATAAAAAGGGTGCCGAGAATCTCACAGCTGACCATCTCTCCTGACTTGAAAATCCAGATTTTAGAAAACTAACCAAGGAAAAAATTCAAGACTTATTTCCGAAAGAACAATTAATAACGATCTCTGATAAAAGTAATGAACCTTGGTACGCAGATTATGATAATTATCTGGCAAGTCGAGTGCTACCTTTTTTATCTACCCAACAAGAGAAACAAAAGTTCTTTAGTGATCTAAGGCATTTTTTCTTAGATGAACCCTTTTTATTCAAACAATGCGCAGACCAAATCAGATGACAATGTGTCTCCAAGAGCCACGGTTATAGAGAACAAGGTTGAAACCTTAACTATTTGAATACATTGGTATCAAGATCCACAGTTATAGAGAACAAGGTTGAAACCTTAACTATTTGAAGATGGCTAAATGGGTATGTTATAGATTGGTATCAAGAGCCACAGTTATAGAGAACAAGGTTGAAACCTTAACTATAACTACTTTTCTTTTTCCATCCAAGAAAGTCCTCCGTGCCACTACATCTCCCAAATAGTATGTAAAGATACATAACTATTATACTATTATATAAATAACTTATGTTATTTACCACTGGGTTGTTAACATAATGATGTCTTCTCCCAACCATCCTACTTTCGATATTGAGGATGCTTTTTCCTCTAACTTTCCAGACTATATCCCGGCTTCACCAGACTATTTCCCAGCCTCACCGGGAAACACCTCTCATGATCCTTCAGATGATTTATCTAAGTATCTTTTGGCCTCACTTGCCATCTCACCTTTCCATGATGATCCATATATGAAGGTCATGCAAGCATATGATGCTACTAATAATGAATCACCTATTCCACCACAAGCTCCTATTGCTCCACCAACTGTTTTGCCACTATCACCAATGTTTGATTCTCGAGATTTCTTTCCTCTCGAAGAGATTCCACCACCTAAAGACACTGAGACTCCTGTTGAATCACCTATTCCAATATCTCCATCTTCATCAGTAGGATCTTCATCACCGATTAGGTCAACCACACCACCACCAGATTATCCCTTTAATGAGTCTATCTTCGCAGAGTTAGATAACTCATTATAGATTATACCATGACCATTGGGAAGTGAACCAGTCCCCAAGGAATCTAATGAGTCAGATGTTTGTTTAAGTGTTCATCTCTGAAATCTTATATTCTCTGATTATATCCTGTAATGTAATATCAAAGAATCTGCATTTCTTTAGTAGAACTTGTATCAATTAAGTATCTATGTCAAATAATTCCAATACCACTATGTATAAATTTTTTGACAATGACTTATAATATCACTCTTATTATGTGTTGTCTTATGTTAATAGAATGCCTCCCAAAAGGACATCAACATCTGTAGCACCAGCCATGACTCAGGCCGCCATCAAGAAACTAGTTGCTGATAGTGTTTCCGCAGCTCTGGGAGCACAAGCTGCTACTATGGCAAATACTGACAATACTAACAGGAACACCGGACCTACTGGAACTCTTGTAGCAAAAAAAAGAAACTATAAAGAGTTCATAAGCTGTCAACCTTTCTACTTCAATGGCACGGAAGGAGCAGTTGGCCTCATTCGCTGGTTTGAATAAACCGAATCAGTATTTTCTCATAGCAAATGTGCCGAGGAAAACAAAGTGACATTTTCTACTGTTACCCTAACTGATGAATTCTTGTCTTGGTGGAATATGTACGCCCAACCTATTGGAATGGATCAAGCCAATAAGATCACTTGGACTGAATTGAAAAGGCTCTTAACAAATAAGTATTGCCCTCGAACTGAAGTCAGAAAAATGGAAGATGAATTTTACAATCTGACTGTAAAAGGAAATGATCTTAAAACTTACATTAGAAGATTCCAGGAATTAGCAGTCTTATGCCTAAACATGGTACCAAACACCAAGAAACTCATGGAAGCTTTCATCGGAGGATTACCCAGAAGTATTGAAGGAAATGTTACCGCCTCAAAGCCTCAAACTTTAAAGGAAGCCATTAACATAGCCCAGAGGCTAATGGATCATGTAACAAAGCACACTTCTATGCAAGTACCAAGTGATCACAAACAAAAGTTTAACGACAGAAGAACTTTCAACAACAACAACAACTACCGCAACAATAACAACTACCGTAACACCAACACCAACAACTACTACAATAATCACCAACCACAACAGAACAGAAGGCAAGAAGCTGTCAAAGCTTATGCTGCGACCCCAACTGAAAACTGTGGGTATGTTGGACCCCATCCTTTATGTAAAAGATGCACTTTACATCACATAGGACCTTGTACTGTTAGATGTCAGACATGTAACAAAGTAGGTCATCAGACTAGGAAATGCAGAAACAAAGGACCCTCAGACTGCTAGATTAGATTCTAGTTATAGCTTTGGTTGGAACCTAACCATGGGATGTGTGGTATAAATAACAACACTTGTCAAATTTTGTAAAGTATGAAGGCAAATTGTTCATGATAATCACGTTATACCTCGCTGTTCCATAATACCATTATCAAGGGTTGCACCCTAATTTTGTTAAACCAACCTTTCAAAATTAATCTTATGCCAATTAAACTCGGTAGTTTCGATGTCACCATTGGTATGGATTGGTTATCCAAATATCATGCTAGAAAAAAAATCATCCACATCCCAATCGACGGTGAAACTTTGATTATCCAAGGCGATCGAAGTAAAACTCGACTAAACCTCATATCCTGTATAAAAACCAAAAGGTATATATCCAAGGGATGTTAAGTTTTCATAATCCGAGTAATGGAAAAGAAGTCAGATGAGAAAACACTAGAAGATATCCTAGTAGTCAGAGAATTTCTGAAAGTTATTCCTGAAGATCTACCTGGCCTTCCCCTAGTTCGCAAAGTAGAATTCCAAATCAATCTAATTTCAGGAGCGGTACCTGTAGCCCGAGCACTGTTGATCCACGATCTAGCTCATCTAAGATATCATAATCATGATCCAGCGGAATAACAAATAATACAATCATAATTAAGAACAAGGTGTTACTACTAAACATTAATCCTTTCATTGTATTTGATCAAGATACAAAGGCTTACTATACTACAAAGCTACTAATACGCTAGCTACTAAAGCTAGGCGTCTTACAAAGACTTGACGCCTAGAGTACACACACACACCGTTAGGTTTACATTGTAAATTGAATCCCCATAAACCTAGACGCCTACCCCTCTTTATATACTAGAGGGGTTAGGGTTTACAAGACAAGATAAGATCAAATAAAATTAGGAAACTATAAATCAGCATGAAATACTATTTGACTAATCTTCAATCAGCATTAATGTTGATCTTTATCTTTTAGCTGAGCATTAAATACTGTTTGACTAATCTTCAATCAGCATTAATGTTATTCCAGCTTTGTCTTGTAGGTCCTCCATCTTTAATATGTTTTGTCATAATCAACTCAAAGTATAATTCCTAACAATCTTCCCCTAGTTGATAATGACAAAACCAATAAGCACAAGCTTCCCCTGAAGCTAATATAGATGAAGAACTTCCCCTGAATCCATGCACTCTTCCCCTTTTTGTCATAATCAAATAGGAGTGCATGTAGATGGTAAATAAACAATAAGCTTCCCCTTAACATGTTTACCATCTCTTGAATCATGGACTTAGTAGGCTCCAAGCAGCAAATTATCAATGATGAAGAAAAACGAATAATACGAATTTGTTGAAGAAGTTGAATTTCCCAAACTTGTGTCTTATATCCTGTTTATCCACATGACGTCGAGTCTCATACCTGCTATGTATAAGTAGACCTATGTCTCTTGACAAAATCCTCATTCCTCTATTAAATGAGACACTGAGCACAATAACGTAACTCCTTAAAGTGATAGCAAATGTACGTAGTAAGCATCATAAGGTAGATCGTACACCTTTGCTAGATTCATCAAGTCTTCGTCACCGCCTTATAATCACGAACAAGTTATCTTAAAGGTGACCACTCCTTTAAGATATGATAAGAACACAAAACCTGTGAAAATCAACTACAACATCAAATAAGTAATAATCAAATGTCTTCTTCAAATAATCTCCAAAACGAGCCATAAACATCATCATCGTTCAAGATCCAAACGCGTCCGTGTTTAGGTTTCTTCTTCATTCTTCTACCATAAAACCTTGAATCCTAGATATCAAGAGCAACCCGCTCTGATACCAATTGTTGAAACCTTAATTGTAGGCTTCATAGATCGTTTTGCCCATCTAGGATATCATAACATTGATCACGCAGCGGAATAACAAATAAGAACAACAATGTTATGAACAAGGTTTTTATTCATAAACTAATAAACTATAAACTATTCGACTTTAATCAGTCGACTATGAACTATTACATAAACTAATAAGCTAACTATTAGACTCTCATTGGAGAGATCTAACTATGATGGATAATCAATACTAGACGCCTACCCCTCTTTATATACTAGAGGGGTTAGGGTTTACAAGACAAGATAAGATCAAATAAAATTAGGAAACTATAAATCAGCATTAAATACTATTTGACTAATCTTCAATCAGCATTAATGTTATTCCAGCTTTGTCTTGTAGGTCCTCCATCTTTAATATGTTTTGTCATAATCAACTCAAAGTATAATTCCCAACAATCTTCCCCTAGTTGATAATGACAAAACCAATAAGCACAAGCTTCCCCTGAAGCTAATATAGATGAAGAACTTCCCCTGAATCCATGCACTCTTCCCCTTTTTGTCATAATCAAATAGGAGTGCATGTAGATGGTAAATAAACAATAAGCTTCCCCTTAACATGTTTACCATCTCTTGAATCATGGACTTAGTAGGCTCCAAGCAGCAAATTATCAATGATGAAGAAAAACGAATAATACGAATTTGTTGAAGAAGTTGAATTTCCCAAACTTGTGTCTTATATCCTGTTTATCCACATGACGTCGAGTCTCATACCTGCTATGTATAAGTAGACCTATGTCTCTTGACAAAATCCTCATTCCTCTATTAAATGAGACACTGAGCACAATAACGTAACTCCTTAAAGTGATAGCAAATGTACGTAGTAAGCATCATAAGGTAGATCGTACACCTTTGCTAGATTCATCAAGTCTTCGTCACCGCCTTATAATCACGAACAAGTTATCTTAAAGGTGACCACTCCTTTAAGATATGATAAGAACACAAAACCTGTGAAAATCAACTACAACATCAAATAAGTAATAATTTTTAAGAAGGCAAATAAGTTCTACTGAAGACAGTACTAAAATAGGCTTAATCTACTCTAGAAAGCTAAACCAATCTTAAATAAGTATAAATAATAAGCTGATATGTTAAAATGAACTACCAGTACTAACAGTTAAGACCTACACAGTACTAAACTTGGAGTTAAGTACTGGTATGTTGAAGTTAGTACTGTTTCCTAAAATGGAACAGCAGTACTAACTTGGAGTAGTACATCTTGTTCAAAACACCTATTAACATTTCCAAAAATCATTTTTATTTCAAACTAATTTAAAAACAGATTATCAAATAACAAAGTAAAACACTTATAAGCAATTTTCAATCCATAATAAGCACTTAAATTAAGCCATGAATTTAGTCCTAGCAGTAAAACCTTAAACCAACCGTTGTTATTAAATACAAAACTAGCAATTCTGCCATAGACCAATAAAAGTAAGAAATAGAGAGTACTACTACACCCGTTGCTCAAAACAGGGCAAACAATGAATCTACCGAGCTCTACTTGCATAGAACAAGCTAGTGAGAGTCCATAAGCCCATCCAGAACTGGCTTATCATCCAATAAAAAAGCTGTGGTGTATTGAGAGTGATTTTTGTGATTTTCTCTTAACTACTTAACTTTTTAGTTTTACTTAATGAAAACAGCTTATAAATAAGCTGTACTGATAGCTTTTTGAAACACAAAACCATAATAAGTCAGAAACTTAAACTCGAATTGTAGATTATTCTTTAAAAAACTCATCTTGCATTAAAACTTGAAAGAGTTACAAAGCTGAAAGTAAAAGCTGTAAATGACTTTGAAATTTAAACTTAAGATTAAAAACTAATTAGTTACTAAAAAAAACTAAAAACTAGATGCCTCAAAGGCTTACAAAAAGCTCTATTTATAGCCGAAGTCTTGGACTTGCAGCTTGTGCTTCTTTGTAGAGATAAAACCAAG
Organism: Tanacetum coccineum; assembly: GCA_026074375.1. Lineage (NCBI taxonomy): Eukaryota > Viridiplantae > Streptophyta > Magnoliopsida > Asterales > Asteraceae > Tanacetum > Tanacetum coccineum. The sequence continues at coordinate 8,511 of BQNB010130190.1, read as the reverse complement.
TGTGCTAGTTGTGTGAGGTGAATCTAGAGCAAATCCCAGCCTTTGATTTCTTTTGAGCTTCTTTGGAGACAATCTCAGCCATCGAAATGCTTTGGGAATGGAGAGGGATTGCCAACATGGACTTTATAAAGCTGGGGGGAAATAGTAGGGTGGATGAAATGATTTTGGTAGGGTGTTGAGTGATTTTGCAGGGGAGAAGTATGGGAGCAAAACAGGGTGCTGGCTGGTTTTGGTATTGGCGGGAAGATTGGGAAAGGGTTTATACAAGTTGGGTTGTGACAGAGGGAGGTTGAAGATGATTAAGGGTATGTTTGGTTTGTGTACAAGAAAAGCCCCTCCACATCTTTCTTCTTTTCATTCCCTTTTTCCCCTTTCTTTCTTTTATAAATGAAGTTTCCCAAATTGGCATAATCAGTCCCTGTGGTTTATATAATAATATAACTTAGGGGTTTGGCATTTTTGACCCCTCAAGTTATATTTTTCTTTGCTTTTTCTTCTCGGAGTTGACTTGACTTTGATTGGGCTTCGTTTTCACACACTTTTCCATCTCGTGTCCTGTTTTGTCGCTTTTGCTTGGTTTTTCGTCTTTTTGTGAGTTATCCGTTCCTGCACAACACATTTAGCAAAACAAGCATATATTTGACATTTTGAGTCCGTTTTTGGTTATTTTAGCTTGTTTTTAAAGGTAAAAGGTATGTGTAATTAAGCACATACCACATCCCATCAAGTCTTGGAGCGGTGTTAATGCAAAGAGAGAAGGTTATTGCAGATGCATCCCGAAAACTTAAGCCTAATGAAGAAAACTATACCACTCATGATCTCGAATTAGGAGCAGTAGCGTTCGCTCTTAGAATTTGGAGACACTATCTGTATGGCACTAAATGTACTATGTTCACTGATCATAAAAGTCTTCAGCATATCCTTGATCAGAAAGATTTGAACATGAGACAACGCCGTTGGCTAGAATTGCTTGCAGATTATGATTGTGAAATTCTCTACCATCCTGGAAAGGAAAATTTCGTAATAGATGCCTTAAGCCAGAAGGAACGAATCAAACCACTCCGAGTTATATCATTAGTTATGACCATTCATCCAAAATTACCATCACAAATTCTCAAAGCTCAAACCTGAATTCAACTCAAGGAAGAAACAACAACAAGAGCTAAAAAACTTGTGAGGAATACAAAGCATATTAAAATACATCCTGAAAGGAACTCGTTGTAAAAAAAAGCAAAGCTGGTACCACTTTTTGGTAATCTAAGAGACTTTAATCAATGCATGATCCATAAATCAAAGTATTCCATCACTCAGGTTCTGACAAATGTATCAGGATCTAAAGAAACTCTATTGGTGGGCCAACATGAAAGGCAATCTTCGTGAATATGTTGGTAAATGGTTTGACATGTTCTATAGTTAAGGCTGGCATACTGTTACAACTGAGATTCTATGTGGAAGTGGGAAAGAATAACGATTGACTCGTTACAACACTGCCCAGAACCTCAAATGGACATGCTTACAATCGGGTCATTGTCGATCCCTTACCAATTCCGCACATTCATCCCATACCCGAGAGACAGATGTAATGGAAACACTTATAAGGTTATCATCAAAGAAATAGTCTCCCGTATGGTGTGCCAATATCTATCATCTCGGATCGTGACAGTCATTTTACGTCCAGATTTTGGCAATCATTGCAGAAGGCTTTGGGTACTCAATTAAGTATGAGTACGGCATATCATCCTGAAACCAATGGACAAAGTGAAAGGACCATCAAAACACTTGAAGACAAGCTTTGAGCCTGTGTTATAGATTTTGGAAAAGGATGGGAAAAACACTTACCATTAGTAGAATTTTCTTACAATAACAGTTACCATGCCATTATTAAGGCAGTACCATTTGAGGCACTTTATGGTCAAAAGTGCAAATCACCTATTTGTTGGGCTAAAGTTGGAGATGTTCAACTTACGGGACCAGAAATAATCCATGAAACCACTGAAAAGATAGTGCAAATTCGACAACGCTTGTAAGCTGCAAGAGACCGGCAAAGAAGTTATGCCAATGTAATGCGAAAGCCTTTAGAATTTCAAGTTGGAGATTGAGTTATATTAAAAGTGTCACCTCGTAAGGTGTTATCCGATTCGGAAAACGAGGAAAGCTTAATCCCTGGTACATTAGACCTTTCAAAATCCTTGAACGGATTGGCCTAGTAGCATATAAACTTGAGCTTCTTAAAGAGCTCAGTAATGTCCACAGTACTTTCTACGTTTCTAATCTAAAGAAATAATTATCTGACGAATCCCTTGTCATTCCAATGAAAGAGCTTCGACTCAATGACAAACTCACCTTTATGGAAGAACTAGTAGAGATTATGGATCGAGAAGTTAAGCAACTAAAACAAATTCGTATTACTATAGTCAAAGTAAGATGGAACTCCAAAAGAGGACCAAAATTTACATGGGAACGCGAAGATCAAATTCGTGCCAAGTATCCACATCTGTTTTCAAACATCACTCCGGCATCCAACTAAATCTCGGGACGAGATTTCTTTTAAGGGAGGAAGACTATAACAACCCGTAATTTTCATCAATGTAATTATCCATCTATTAAATTAGATGCACTGTAATATCCATCTATTATATATATACCATCATTTTACAGGGAAATTTTTGCTTTATCTCATTATGCAACGTAACATGCATCTCTAAAGTAAATGAGCTCACGCAACCTCTACCAATGCCATCTATATCTATGTTTATATCATGTAAACATCCTAATATGTCAAGTCTATACTTAAATTCATTTTTACCAAGTACATTATCCATTTAACATACCATTTACAATGTCATACAAAACAAACTTTATTCATTAGCGTTTATATCAAAACCCTAATTATATGTAATGTATACATATAAAATGAATGTGCAAGCCTTCAAGCATGTGTACAAGTGTACAATGCACAACATTTTAATATCTTTTCCCTCCTAAATCAAGTTACAACTTTCTAAAGCCTAATGTATAAGTCAATATTGCAAGAAAACCAAACTAGGTTACTACCACTTTAGCACAAGGTACAAACACTTAATGCATGACTTCTAAACCCTAAACCTAAACCTTAAGTCATCTTAAAACCATAATCTTAATCCTAAACCTTAATCATAAACTTTAAGCTATCCTAAACCCTAACCCTAACTCGAATTAAACCATAAAACCTAAACCGAAACCCTAATATGACCGGTAACCAATTTCCACCCATTTTAAACTATTAAGAACCTAACCTAGCAACCTAGAACCTCAAGCACCTCTATGACCTCACCACCATGTCACCAAGCAAGCACACAAGCACCTCCATCACCTCCTTGTAAGCTACTACCACTACTTGCACTCCAAACACCCCCTCGTTACCTCTTGGTACCCGAAACCACCTCTAAACCCTTCCACCTTTCATATCTACCCTCCTTGATCTCAAGACTCATCATACTAGCCTTCATTAGTCATTACCTAAAACTCTTCTTCCTTACTCCAAGCCCTAATCTTGGCCACCAAGTTTTTGAACCCTATATAAGCTGAAACACACACCCTCTTTCAATCACACCTCAAAAACTCATCACCACACAAATGGAGATCTAAATCAGACCACGGAGGATCAAGAGAAGTCCTTAAGATCAGAATTGAAGCTAAGAATCAAGAGAAAGAAACCCTTGAAGTCGTTTCTAGGCGTATGAACTCAAACAACCCATTTCGACCCATTTTAGCTCAAGTAAGCTCAAAACCATGCTCCATAAGCTCATAATCTGTTTTAGAACTTTTATTAGCCTTGTTAGATCCTATATAAACTCATGTTTGATCCCTTGAACCACAAACCCATGCGTTTTTAATTAAAACCCTAAAAATGACCCGTTTTGATTTTCTAGCTAACGAATCCCTTTTCTAAACTTTTGTTATGTTAGAACATCTTATTTTAGCTTATTCTAATAAGCCATGACCTGCAAAACTCTTTTGGATTTCAAAAATATCAAAATTATGAATTTTGGACTTGATTTGCAAATGTTTTCATGCATAGGGGTATATATCGTAACTTTCTAAAATTTATAACTAGAAGGGCTAAAAATGTCATTATTCCAAAGATATAACTATAAGGACCTATCTTGCCAAGTTTCAAAGTTAAAGGTTTAAATTACATATACTTTATATATAAAGGACTAAATTTGTAAAAGTTTATAAATCAAGGGTATATATTGCCATTTTTGCAAACTTAAAAATATAAAATATAATATTTTTATATAAATTATAAAAATATATATTAATATTATAAAACTCGATTTTATTAAAACCCGACACATTTATCGTTATTAATCATCGATCGACGCATTATAAAAACAATTACGTTATATAATTAACGTAATTTATCATCGACTAGCTTTTGAAGAAACTTAAAAATCTTATCGTATCACGTTACTAGGGAATTTCATGTGAGGGGTTCCATTTGGGTATTTGTTTTGACGAGTTTGCTGGGTTTACGATTTAAAGTGCCCTGACTCCTCAAACGATACTACATGGCCTCTGGATTATGATAGCCCGAACAGTGATACAATATTTCCATAAATTAATAAATCAAAGTAATACGTTAAACTTTATAAAGTTTTTAAACATAAACCATCACACTAAGACTTGACATATTTCCAACTATATGCTATCCTGATATATTATTGCCTAAGTCCTTACTTTTGCCATTAAGACCCCACTATCATGAACTGTTAATTACTTTTCAGAGTAAGCGCGAATGCTGTGAATAGATTTATTTGGGACTGAACTCCCCCGTTGGTGTACCTATACTTTCTGGTAACCAAACACACTTCATTTGAATCACTATGTGGGTGTTTGGCAAAGGCACCCGTTGGGGCAACTTCTTGTGATTATTGATTATCTCAAGGTCTCGGTGTCATGAGCTTAGGGCAATAATATTGTTTTCTATAATAATTGTACTCATTGCAATTATTACACTTATGGGTGTATAACAACGTAACCCACTATTGAACTTGTATTCAAACTATTTAACATAAACCTAAGAATTTCACTCAACTATTGTGTTGATCTTTTTAGCATGTTTATCTCAGGTAATTGAGCATCACATGGCACGGAGTGGCACGGAATTAAAGATGTCTAAACTGTTATCATTCAAACTTTTTGTTTCTAGATTTTGGGATCTCTCTTTTGTAAAACTCTGATGCATAAATGAATGATAACTAAATTTTCCAAAAACGTCTCTTTACGATTTGTTTTCTATGATTATGACTGTTGTACTATGAAATAATACCTCAGATTAGCTTCCGCTGCTATATTTTCAAAATGGGGGTGTTATACCATTCTTCAGATAAAAGGAAAATGTACGTGTCAGTGCGTTTATCCTTAACAACGAAAAGAGAAATCTTTTCGGTCTTGAGCAACTTTCGAAACATTCAATGTTTGTTAGCTCAAGTGTCACTGACTCGTTCCTTTTTGGTATATATAAATATATAATATATATAAATATAAATACGTAAGGAAAAAGATCAAAGATAGTAAGAATTCCAAAAGATTTCAAGAAATTGCTTTTGACCAAAGCAAAATCTTAAATCCCCCGGGTCGTTTCCCAACGAGGTGCGAATTGAAAATCGAGAACGTTCGTGATCGCGCGTTTGAATGGGATTAAGATTTTTAAGTTGGGATTTCTAATTCTACGATTAAAATGCAAAAACGAATAAGAGAAACCTAAAAACGAAAGCAAACGAGTGATTAAACCCTAAAAACGAGAACGGGGTCGAAACCCGTTCTTTTAAAAACAAAATTTTGAAATTTAAACCCTACGGATGCAAATCTAATTTTCCTAGATGCTAAATGATAAAAGAAAATTTTCTAAAAAAGAATTATATTTTTTTGACTCTTTAATAATTTTTAATGAATTAAAAACAGTTTTGAAAAGAAAAATTAATTAAAAATATTAAATGATGTTGGAAAAATCTGAAAAATTACAGAAAAGTAGCTTGAACTATGCTGGTTTTAAGAAAAATAAAATGGGATACCCAGCTTATTGGAATAAGCTGGAATAAGCCAAAAATAAGCTGAAAGGCAAAAGGGGAAAAATGACTATAAAAATAAAGTGGTGTGAAACTTAACTAGATGGCCCTACTGGTGTCGTTGGTTAAGTGTGTGAGAGTGTGTGACTTGTGTGTGCTATAAGGGAGGTCCAGGGTTCGAATCCTTGGGCTTCCCTTTTTGAAAAACTTTTTTTTTATTTTTCTTTTTGCAAAATTATAAAACAAGACAAAATAAGCAAGATTAAAAAAATGAGTTTTAACAAAAACTTAAAAATAAGCTGTAATAAGCAAAGAAAAAGGGCAGTTTTAACTTTTTTGCACTAAGTCCTAAGGTAGCTAAACTGTTTGGAAATTTATGACTAAATAAGCTAAAAGAAAGCAAGATAAGCAAAAACAGCTATCTACCTAAACCTAAATAAGCACTATGAACTAGAATAAGCCAAGGAAATACAGACAGATAATCACAAAAAGGGAAATAAGCTCTAAGCTAAAAGTGGCAGGCAAACAGCCTAAGGACCAACTTTGGAGCTTATTTTTAAGCTCATTAATGTAACCTTATGCGCTTAAGGCTTATACCAGCATAAAGCTTGGCTTAAGGGCTATTAGAATCAGCAATTGGAAAATAGTTTGAAACAAAAATAAGCAGTTAAAAAGTGAAGTAAAAATGGCTGTCACACATGAGTATGCACTTTTTGGTTTTTCTTAAATTGACAAACAGCTAGGTGCAGGCCTAAATATAAGCTATGAAATAAGCTCCAATTTGAAAAATAAGTTAAAACAGATGGAGACTGACTTACAATGAGCTTATGCTCAAAGTTTCAAAAACTAAAAACAATTTTTACTAACTCAAAATTGAAAATGAAAAAGCACATTTAGACCAAAGAACACTTAATAAAAACTTATGACAGATTTTTATAAAACAAAAGTAAAAGAACAAGACACTTAACTAATGTAGTTTGACACTCAAAAGGACTCAAAAACAAGACTTAATAGCAGGTTTTGAAAGCTTAATCATATAAGCTGTTTGAAATCAATAATGTCGTCGGACAGTTTCAAATACCATTAAAAACTTCAAAACCCTATTAGACCTTAAAACCTTTGAAAACAGCTTAAGACAACTTAAAATGGCTTGTGCTAATTACCCAAGTGACCCAGATGGTTTAATAACCAAAATGACCCACTTTGAGTTCTTATCCCAAACACCCCTTTAAGATTGAAAATTCAATTTTTAGACTGATTTACAAAGATTTAAGCTAAGACAGTTTAAAACAGATGATAACCAAGTAAAGTTAAGCAACAATAAGCACAATACAAGCAAAGATAAGCACTGAAATAAGCCAATAAGCAATAAGCAAGTAAAAGCATATAAAGGACAGATTAACATAAAACTTGAACAAAGGACATTTAAGCATTAAACAAAGATAAACAAGCAATAAATGACATAAATAAGCAAGATTAAGCAAGAAATAAGCATAAAATAAGCAAATGCACAGTAATAAGCAAAACTTGAAAAATAAGAAAAAGAGAACTCACAATTGTCGAAGCTTTTGGCAATGATTCAAAGACTCAAAACCAATCCTATTTGCTTCCTATGAAGCTCTAAACTAAGGCCATCCAAGATACACCTTGCTCCTTGCTTTCTTGGACAGATTCTTTTTTTTATGAATTTTTGATTTTTAGACAGAAAATTAAACAAACTTTTAAACAAGCTTTGAATGATTCAAAAGCTTAAATAAGAGCTTAAAACAGTGATTAAATGACAAGTAATGTAAAAGACAAGTACTTAAAGAAAAGCTAAAAATTTCATTAACTTAATAAAATTACAATGCAAGTAAGTAAATGTCAAGTATTTAAATGACAATTAAAAGTAAATTGCAGTATTAAAATTGGTACAAATTTTATCAATACAAAGATATGGACTTAACTAAAATTCGACAAAAGCTAATGAACTACACTAGCCTATTTTATACTAAGTCTTGAGCTTCTTCTTGTGTTTCTTCTGAGAGTGCTTCAAGCATGTGTGTTTCTTGTGTGAGGTAAAAGCCCAAAGCGATCTTGGCCATCAATCTTTCTTTCTCTCCAATCCCTACAATCACAGCCCTTGATTTCTTGTAGTTTACCTTCAACCAATGAGGTTTTATGGGATTGCCAACATGGCAAATACCTATGTGAGTGTAGGGTTTGGGATGGTGATGTTTTTGTTTGTAGGAACAGTAGACGAGGGTGAAAGAGATGGTTGAATAGTGACAGGGGAATTTGGGTGGGAAATTGAGTTTTTACCTGTTTTGGTGATAAGCAGGGTAAAGTTTATGGGAAGTGGCAAAACTGGTCCCTCATTGTGATATGTTATATAGCATGGTAAGTCCAAGTGGTGATAAAAGTTATTGGATTTGGCAATTTCAGTCCTTGATGTTATGTGGTATGTTGCACATTTAGC
>BQNB010130189.1:0-17659 GCA_026074375.1 Tanacetum coccineum | reverse complement strand
TCACGATGAGTGCCCCAAGAATATAGGCACGGATATAGTGTAGAACCTGAAATAGCCTAGACAAGCTCATATAGGTGTTTCGGTTGGCCTTAAGGTGGGATTAAAACCAGTCAAACAAGTGTATAGACAGGTTTCTAAAAAGAACAATATCAACATTAGTGGTAATAAGAAGAAAGATGCGGAGCCTACAAAAGAGGTTAGTAATTCAAACCTATTTGATGTGTTTAATTCAGTTGAAAATGATGTTGATTTGGGTACAAATGATGCGACTTCAAATCTGGCTAGTAAAAAGGCCAATTCTAATGGATCCTCGTTATGGAATGTGAAATCTAGTAGTACTAGTACTACACCTATTGTTGAAAAAATTGATAAGATTGAAAGACTAATTATTGATGGGAAAGTTACTTTTGTGGATGATGAGGTTAAACCTTTGGAAAGGTTGATTCTTTGGGTGATCATGATAGTGAGGATGAAGTTGAATCAGTTGATAACGAAATGGCAAGTTTTCTGGCTTCAAAGAAGGTTGGCTATGGTACTAATAGTATGCCGGAACAATGGAATGAAACTTAAGAGAATGATGACTACGATTACGACCTATACGATGATATGTATGAACGCTAGGATATTCCTAGCAAGATTCGATCTATATGCGATAATTTGGATATCAAAGTTTGAGGTCGTAAGAAGAAATAATAATTATTGTGTCTTTTTTAGTTCTGTCACTTGTTCCTTAAGGAAGTAGGGTTTCGCGGTGTAACAGGCGGTTATAGAAGAAATAATAATTATTGTGTCTTTTTTAGTCTAGTCACTTGGTCCTTTAAGGAAGTAGTTTGCCGATGTAACGGGCGGATATGTGGGATTCACCCTCATCCTTTGTACTTAATTGTTTTTTTGGAGTAATAAAATTTACCAGGGAAACCCTTTATCCAAAAAAATACTTCATCTTTTTTTATCGCTCCATTGAACGTATAGAATATACGTAGTACATGACTACATGATTTAAATAAACCTACACATCACAAATGATTTTCTTGAACAAAAGAATATAAATATGATTATTACAATTGGCTGTTTTAATTTTTTTCATCACTTCACATCTATCTTTTTCCAAAAATAGAATTAAAACGGTCAAAGCAGAGTCTTAAAATGTTTCGTTACTTATACTAAAATGGTGAAGTATTGAGTATATATAGAGAAATGATAGAACCACATAAATTTTACAAACAAAATCCACAAAATGATGTGTCATGTTAATGAATGTTGTACTCTATCTTTTTTTTTACAATCATCTCATATTTGAAGCCAATATATAGTAATCATGACACATCATTTTGTGGATTTTGTTTTGTAAAAAATATGTGATTCCATCATTGTGGTATATTTATATTACCTTTTTATTGACCAAAGTATATATATGTGATATTAGCTGGATCATAGGTAATCAAACTCAACATATTCAGCTTTTAAGGCTTTTAGCTATAGATGACAAATTTGGTTATTCTTGTATATGCGTGAATAGTGTGTCACTAGAAACAAACTGGAGTTAATGGTCACTATAAAATGAGACCCAAGGCGTTAACTATCAGTACCTACAAAAATAATATACATTTGCTTCATTCTTTGATCGCTCTAATTCATGAGCATTATCGCTGTTTAAGCAAGGTTAACCTTGTTTAATATTCATCTCTTTCACAATTCAAATAAATCACTACTATGTGTCGGTGTCAGTACTGTGTATTTAAGGCACGAATTATTGCAGAGCCCCTTGATCAACCAGGAGAGATCTGCAGGCATTTTATGGAACATGACGAGCAGGGAAATTGAAAGGAAAATTGTAGGTAATGATGATCTTCTGCATGTGTTGCTGCTAAGAAGGAAGCCAAAAATTTAGCAAAGGTGGGAAGATGGTTGTGGTTTCAAAATCAAGCTGTCCTTTAATAATAGGACCGCATGAAAAAGTTTAATCTTGTACCTCCTGTCACTCAAGTTTTTCAAAACAAACCGCTCTGGCTGGTCACCGAAAATTTACACAAGAGCGCGTATTTGTGCACTCCTGAATGGCAAGATTCAGCGTCAAAAATTGCAATTAAGTACCACGACACTACGCTTTTCTACCGTCACTGTTACTCCGTCCCCCTCGAACCTTTATCTAAACCCACAAATATCCTTGAAAGGCCATCAGCTAGCGCCCCTAGAAACCCCATGGTTAATCCCATAATTACCCAAGAACAGACGTGGACCTATGCCCATGGGATCCCTTTGGCTAACCCCACAAGCAACCTGAAAGGGTCATCACCGGGGTACCCTTTGGCTGACCCCGCAAACATGCTCAAACACATGTCATCATGCAACTCTTTGGCCAGATCAAAAGATGTACTCCCAGGTCCATCATCTATGCCCCCTTTGGCAAACCCGGCATATACCCTCAAACACCCATCAGGACTAGCCCCTCGGTGCGTTGGTGCTAATCCAACAGAAACCCTCATAGGCGGCCCAACACGTGGTGCTCCTCATAACTCTTTTTTTGATCCTGAAGAAACCCTCATAGGCGGCGCAACACGTGGTGCTCCTCATAACTCTTTTTTTGATCCTGAAGAAACCCTCATAGGCGGCCCAACACGTGGTGCTCCTCATAACTCGTTTTTTGATCCTGAAGAATACCCAAAAGTAGCTTCACTTCGTAATCTAAACCAACCGTTAGAAAACTATACAAAACCTCATGGCAAGTCATCACTTGGGGTGCGATATGAGTCCATGATCCACAAAGTTTGGGACCAGTACAGGCGGTTGGGGCATACTGATGTGCCTTTAAAGGATGTGTTAGCAGTGATTGGCTTGAAACAAGTGATGGAGGTTAAGATACGTGTTGGTGCTAACAATCGCATTGTTGATTTAATAAATTTGTTGACAGCTACAGGTTCTACTTCTTCTTTGGAGTCTCAACCTGGAAGTAGTAGTGAGGCTCATGAAGATTTATCTCAAGGTGGAATAGGGAAAATGTCACTTTTCCCCGTCACTCCAGCACAAGTGATACATAACCATCATAGTGTTCGACCTTCGCAAGGTCTTGTACCGCAAATGGATAACCATGAAGAGGGTGCTGATTTGGACCTCAAGCTTTAATAACAAAAGAAAAATTAGATGTTATTTTGTTTCCTTTTATGCTCTCCAAATTAAGTTTGTGTGTTATGTATTTTGGATTGGACGTATGTTTAGATGTATTTCTTTTTTCTTCCTTTTTTGGTTTTCGCCTGTTTTAGGAATAAAGTTTCTGTGTTATGCACATTTTCGGTTGAATGATCTTTAAAGTATGTCTCACATAAGAATAAGAATACAATATATGTTTATGTATCAATTCAGTTCTGATTCGGGTTGCAAACAATTTAATCTTGATCAAACTTCTCAAACTTGGCTCGAGCTCATTTTATTTTAGTCGAACTTTTACCTTGTTCGAGCATAAAAATAAGAGGAGACCCAAGGCGTTAACTATCAGTACCTACAAAAATAATATACATTTGCTTCATTCTTTGATCGCTCTAATTCATGAGCATTATCGCTGTTTAAGCAAGGTTAACCTTGTTTAATATTCATCTCTTTCACAATTCAAATAAATCACTACTATGTGTCGGTGTCAGTACTGTGTGTTTAAGGCACGAAGTATGCAGCAGCCTGATCCAACCCAAGGTGCTGCAGGCATTCTTCAAGGAACATGCACGTGCAAGAAATTGAAAGGAAAATCTGTGGTAAATGATGCATCTTCTGCATGTGTTGCTGCTAAGAACGAAGGCAAAAAATTTAGCAACAGGTGGAAGATGGTTCGTGGTTCAAAATCAAGCTCGTCCTTTAATAATAGGACCAGCAATGAAAAAGTTTACTCTTGTACCTCATGTCCACTCAAGTTTTCAAAACAAACCGCTCTGGCTGGTCACCGAAATTTACACAAGAGCGAGTATGTGCCACTCCTGAATGGCAAGATTCAGCGTCAAAAATGGCAATTAAGTACCCGACATAAGCTTTTCCTCCGTCCACTGTTACTCCGTCCCCCTCGACACCCTTTATCTAAACCCACAAATATCCTTGAAAGGCCATCAGCTAGCGCCCCTAGAAACCCCATGGTTAATCCCATAATTACCCAAGAACAGACGTGGACCTATGCCCATGGGATCTCTTTGGCTAAACCCACAAGCAACCTGAAAGGGTCATCACCGGGGTACCCTTTGGCTGACCCCGCAAACATGCTCAAACACATGTCATCATGCAACTCTTTGGCCAGATCAAAAGATGTACTCCCAGGTCCATCATCTATGCCCCCTTTGGCAAACCCGGCATATACCCTCAAACATCCATCAGACAGCCCCTTGCGTGCGTTGGTCTAATCAACAGAAACCCTCAAAGCGGCCCAACAACATGTTGCTCCTCATAACACAATTTTTGATCCTGAAGAAACCCCATAGGCGGCGCAAACAGACGTTGGTGCTCCTGATAATTCTTTTTTTTGATCCTGAAGAAACCTCATAGGCCGGCCCAACACTGGTGCTCCTCATAACACCTTTTTTGATCCTGAAGAATATGATCCATGATCCACACAGCTTGGGACCAAGTACAAGGGCGTTGGGCATACTGATGTGCCTTTAAAGAGCGTTAGCAGGAGATTGGCTTGAAACAAAGTGATGTGAGGTTAAGATAACGTGGTTTGGTGCTTAACAATACAATGTTGCTTTAATAATATATTTCAGCTACAAGGTTCTAGTTCTTCTTTGGAGTCTCAAGCTGGAAGTAGTAGTGATGCTCATGAAGATTTATCTCATGGTGGAAAAGGGACAAGGTCACTTTTCCCCGTCACTCCAGCACAAGGGATACATAACCATCATAGTGTTCAATCCTTCCGCAAGGTCCTTGTACAGCAGGTGGACGTACCCATGAAGAGGGTGCGGATCGACTCAAGCTTTAATTTAACAAAAGAAAGAATTAGACGTTATTTTGTTTATCGTTTTCTGCTTTCCAAAAAAACGTTTTGTGTTAAGTATTTTGATTTGAATGTAATATTTAATTTATTTTCTTTTTTTCTTTCCTTTTTGGTTTTCGCCTCGTTTAGGAATAAAGTTTGTGTGTTATGCACATTTTGGGTTGAATGAATTTTAAAGTATGTCTCACATAAGAATACAATATATGTTTATGTATCAATTCAGTTCTGATTCCGGTTGCAAACAATTTAATCTTGATCAAACTTCTCAAACTTGGCTCGAGCTCATTTTATTTTAGTCGAACTTTTACCTTGTTCGAGCATAAAAATAAGAGACCAAGCATAACGAACCGAGCTTGATCTTATCTGGGATTGCTTTTGGTCTTATGAAGATTATATCAATTATCAAATTAGTCTAAGAAAATTAGACGTGGCCGATATTGTGACAAGATCCTAAGCAAACAAAAATCAAACATTGTATTTTATAGTTCGCTAAAGTTCAAAACTTTTATTACAAAAGTCACATAAAATTGATGTGCCCGGAAAAGTGTTTATAGGTGCTCAGTTTTTAAAAGGTTGGTGCATTTTTTTCATTCTTTTATGTGGTAACTGAGATATTTCATGTTATCAATATTTTATCAGTGAAGATTATTATTCATTTGCTAGAAATAACAGCACACATAGTCTGGGTTCATTTTCAATGCTATCAAATCCTCTCTTAAAGTTATTGTAGTATTTTTTATAACCATACATGAATGTTGTTTTTGTTGACGGTAAAGGTTAGAAATACTCAATTTGACAGTAGAGTGATAATTGTGAAGATTTAATTGTATAGTTATCTTACCTCAACATTTATATCATATCATTGAGAATATACTAAATGATAAAGGGAATAATATACAAAATCCAAATATGGCATTTAAGTCTTGTTTTGAAAATGTTGTTTTGTAATCTAAATCAAAACAACCCCAATAACCCAAATCTGCACTCAACCAACCTCCCCGCGTGCTATCTTTTATTACGTAAACAATACAAGAAGATGAGTCCACAATCGTGTTCTTACCAAAGAGACTACAAAGACAATGATAATCCCCACGAGGTGGATCTTATCTACCTCACTACAATAACACTCTTCACTCAGAAACCCTTGCAAGATTGAATAAAGAGATCAATCTTGCAATATACAGACTAGACTAGATTGAAATCTGGATGATATCAAAGTAATAAGAACAATGAGACTTAAGAGAGAAAACACAAAGAGATAACAATCGGACATCACAAGTTATGAGAAACCCTAGATGTGATATGAGCTTATATAGCTCATATTTTCATAAAAGACCTTCTACTCTTGATCATGATAGAAGTTGACCATCTTGAATTATAACCAGAAGAACTTTGCCAAAATGATCAAATCAACCCCTTAACTATGAAATCTTCAGACTGCACTTTTAACGTCCTCTCTCAGTCTCAACTGGTTGTCACTTCTTTTTTAGCTGAATCCTCCCTTTGTTTATGCCTACCATAAATCCAGCAAACATGCCTATTAGCCCAAGTTTCGTGTAAAATAAACTATGCTGCAAAACACCAAGACATGAATCTTAACAGTTTTAATTACGCCAGCCATAACTTTCTCTCTTATGAAATGAAAATCAAGCTCAAAATGCTTAGTCCTTTCATGGAACATAGGATTTGCAGCAATTTGAATAGCTGATGAATTATCACATTTTAAATCCACATGATATAAACCTTTTAAACCAAGACTGTGCAACAAATTACCCACAAGTTGATTTCACAAGAAGCTGAAGACATGCTTTTGTATTCAGAAGAACTTTTAGACAGAGTAGCCTGTTTTTTACTTTTCCAGGACACAAGAGACTGCCTTAGAAAAATACAAAAACCATTTAATTAACATCAGCAAATGCTCTATGTTTTAAATCAGAGCTTTTATTGAACATAATCCCAAACCCAGGTTACCCCTTAAGATATCTTAACACTCTTAAAGTAGCCTTAAAATGAGACTGCAATGGACTGTGCATATGTTGGCTAAGACAGTGAACAACGTAGCTAATATTAGGTCTGGTAATAGTTAAATATATTAACTTTCCCACAAGCTTTTGATAACTTGTGAAGTCATTAAGATATTTATCATTCTCAGACTCTTCAAAGCATAAAACACTATTTTCAGGCTAAGGAATATCAACAGGCCTAGAAGCAAGCAGACCACACTCATGTAAAGTTTCCAAGCCATACTTTCTTTGACACATGCATAATCCATTATCATTTTCTAAAATTTCAATGCCCAAAAAATACTTTAGAATTCCCAAATCTTCGATCAAAAACTTAATGCTAATTTTTTTTGAATTGTTTGATTTCAGATTCATCATTGGCAGTAATTACAATATCATCCACATAGACCAGTAATGAAACAAACACATTATCCTTTTGTTTGATATAGAGAGAGTAATCAAATTTACTCTGCTATTAAAGGCATGCTTAGCCAAAGCACTGGTAAGTTTGGCATTTTACTGCCTTAGGGCTTGCTTTAACCCATATAAAGAAATAGTCAATTTACAGACTTTAAATTTATCAACATTGTCATATCCTTGAGGCAAAGTCATATAAACATCCTCAACAAGATCACCATATAATAAAGCATTGTTAACATCCAATTGATATAAAGGCCAACTGTTCACAACCGCAATACTAATTAAACATCTTAGAGTGACCATTTTCACAACAAGACTAAATGTTTCACTATAGTTAAAGTCTTCTCTCTGACTGAAACCTATAACCACTAACCTAGCCTTATATCTCTCAACTTCACCTGAGGCTTTATACTTTATTTTATAAATCTATTTTCATCCAATATGTTTTCTATCACTTGGTAAATCACAAATTATCCATGTGTTATTTTTGTTAAGAGCTTCCATTTCATTATTCATGGAATCAATATAATTTGGATCTTTTAAAGCATCATTATAACAAGAAGGTTAAACAGACTTATTTCATGTAGAAGCAAAGCATATATTAACACTAATAAGCCTATAATAACTCACAAACTTTTCAATACCATATTTCACATTTGAACTAACAACATACTCATTAAACTTAGTAGGCAACTTAGGTTGTCTACTAGACCTTTTTAAATTAGGTGTCTGCAGATATTCTTGCCCAAATATATTTTCTTTTAGAGTTTGTCCACTTCTATTTTGAAAACTGTTTCCCTCAGAAGAGCTTTGATCATCTATTTGGGTTGCAGTGTTTTCTTCTTGACATAAAGTAGTAATTGTATCATTATGTCTAGAAGAAGGCACACTACATCCACAAAAGATGTAGCCCTTCCTTCATCATAGGGTCTTTGAGGTGTTTGGTTATCAAAGAATGTATGCTGATATGTTTTACTTGCACACTCTGCATCTATAGACTCTTTAGATTTCATTTTAAAAGAAAACACTGTTTTATAAAACTTTACATCCCTAGAGTAGAAAACATTTCTACTATCAAAACTCAAAATCTTATAAGCTTTTTCACACTTAAATAACCAATGAGAACACATTTCTCAGACTTATAAGAAAACTTATCTGAATTAGTTAAAACAATTGAAAAACAAAGACATCCAAAACCCCTCAAATGGGAAAGACTAGGTTTATTTTTGAAAATTAGCTCATATGGACTCTTACCTTTTAAGACAGAAGATGGCAATTCATTTATAAGATAAACTACTGTTAGAACATAATGAGACTAAAACTTCAAGGGAATTCCCCCTTGAAACATAAGACTCCTTGCAACATTGAACAAGTGTCTATGTTTCCTTTCAGCAATCTCATTTTGCTAAAGAGTGGGAGCACAAGAGGTCTGATGAATTATACCCACTTCAGAAAACAACTTAGACATTTTATTATTGACAAATTTAGTTCCATTATCAGACCTAACTGTTTTGAGTTTTATTTTAAACTGATTAGCCACAAGACTTATAAAAATGAAGCCCTACCTACCAGCATGTATGCTTCAAAAAGAATTATCATCCATCAAACTCAAAAGTTGTTGCATCTGTTTAGAAGTAAAACTAGAAGAGAGACTAGAAGAAGACTGCTTATCATTTAGTTTAACCTCAATATTAGCACTAAAACCTTGTTTTACAATATTAGTATTTCTTTTAAACCCAGGAGGAAAACCAACAATTTTAAAACATTTATCAATAGTGTGCCCAATTTTACCACTGTTTTGCAATTTAGATTAGGACCTTTATTGACATTATTATTAGATTAGGAAGTGATAAAGGTTATGATACTAATTTCTTGTTGGAACAATAAAGGGATTCTTATCCGGATAATGATGATTATGACCCACATAATGACGATATGTACGAGAATCATGATTTGTCTGAGCACCTGCAGTCTATTTGTGATGATCTTGTTATCACGGTCCGTGGCAGGAAGAAGAAATATATTTTTGGGTGTTTGTTGAGTCAATTGTAATCTAGTATTAGTAGTATCCTTCTATTGAGTAGTTGTGCTTTTTATGTTCGCATTTTTCCTATGTAACGGGCTGAGATGTGGGACTCACCCACATCTTTTGTATTGAATCACTTTTTTGGAGTAATACATTTACCGGGGAAACCCTTTACCCAAAAAAAAAGTTCTTCTATTATTGTTAAAAGATTTAGCAGCAAAAGAAGTAGCATTAAGCTTAGATTCAGACACTCTAGATGATGATTCAGGAACACCCCTATGAGATTCCTCTCTAGAAACAGTAGTATATGCATCTTTTACCTCAGGGAGAGGATCCCTCATTAAAAGATCACTTCTAATAGGATGATAACAGTTATCGAGGCCCATCAGAAACCGCATCAGCTTCATAAATTGCTGATGCAAGACCAACTCAGAACTAGTAGTACAAGAACATTTAACTTCACATACACACTTAGGCAGTTTAGTCAGGGCATCCAATTCTCTCCAAAGAGAGTTAAGTCTATTATAATAATCAGCAACTGAACTACCACATTGTTTCACATTATTAATCTTTGAAAACAAATTAAATATCACAGAACCATCAAATTTCTCATAAGTACTTTCAAGCTCTTTCCAAACAAATGCAGCATTATCAGAATAAACCAAACCCATCTAAACATCTTGAGAAACATAATTCATAATCAAAGTCAAAACAATAGTATTATATCTATCCTATTGAGCAGATAACACATCACTTGTACTATATGTAGTTTTTAAACAAGAACCATCAACAAAGCTGAATTTATTTCTAGCCTGTAAAGCAGGTTTCATAGCACTAGCCCAGATTCTATAATTTTCAGTACCTTGCAACTTAAATGGAATAAGAGTAGTACTACTATTATCATTGGATTGAGTATGAAGAGGATTACCAGCATCTAAATTATTAATGAAAACAGTATTATCAGAACTACTACTTGGACCAACCATAACGACAAATAGACAAAACACAAGAAACAAAAATTAACAAGAACGAGAACAGAATTAAACAAAATAAGAAGCAACAAAACAAATAGCAAACATTAGCAGAGAATCAAACCAACAAGAAAAATACAGAACAAATTAAGAAATCAAACAAATTCCACCCTCAATGTTGCAACTCCATAAACTAACTAACCTATCCACCAATCAGACAAATCCTAAACCTAAACTCACACCTAAGGTAACCAAATACCTAGTTGAAGGAACTAGAGTTGGCCGAGCAGGTTTCCACACTAATCTAATTGGAGGGTCAAGGTGTTAACTGAACTTGTTTGCACCCCTTCAACCAAAGTATTGAATCCCTTAAAGGAAGAAAATACAACTTATAGAGCTATATCCCAGAAAAAGAACAAGAACAACCACCTGCACCTTTGATTCACTTAGCCAAGGGTTACAAATGGAAAGAATAAGCCCAGAATCAATCGGGAACCAAATCCTCAATTATGACAAATTAGAGTTTCAGGAAACCATAATTGATCAAAACCACAAATCACCAGATGTAAAACCAAACAGATGAATCTCAACACGACCATTAAAATTCAACCCTAAATTGATCAAATCCACCAACATATCAAGCAACCCTCAAATTTTATCAAAACCCTAAAACCAAGATTTTATGATTCAAAGCAACCTTGCTCTTATACCATGTAATCTAAATCAAATCAACACCAAGAACCCAAATCTACGCTCAACCAACCTCCCTACATGTTATGTTTTATTACTTAAAAAATACAAGAATATGAGTCTACAATCGTGTTCTCACTAAACATAATATAAAGACAATGATAATCCTTGCTAGGAGGATCTTATCTACCTCACTACAATAACACTCTTCAATCAGAAACCCTTGCAAGATTGAATAAAGAGATCAATCTTGCAATATACTGACTAGACTAGATTGATATCTGGATATCAAAGTAATAAGAACAATGAGACTCAAGAGAGAAAACACACATAGAAAACAATCGGATATCACAAGTTATGAAAAAACCTAGATGCGATATGAGCTTATATAGCTCATATTCACATAAAAGACCTTCTACTCTTGATCTTGACAGAAGTTGACCAATCTTAAATTATAGCTAGAAGAACTTTGCCAAAATGACAAACTAACCCTTGAACTATGAAATCTTCAGATTGCACTTTTAACATGTTTTTTCAAGGCTTTTTAGTAATGCTAATAACTATCAAACAATTTTTTAATCAGCAAGGGAGAAGATAATATTAAGATAATATAGTAACTAAATTTTCACGATCTCTAAATGACTTGATACTATATTTTACCAATATAACTATTCGCCGTCATATATCAAAATGCTGCTGATAATTCATTTTCACAATCATATACTGTATCACTTTTGATTATTCATGATTCAATTAGCTAGTTTTATTAAATAGCATAAATACGAGGTTGATATGGGATAAATAAATGTTCACTTTAAGATATGCAAGCACTACTACAAAATTGGACATAGAGCCCGGTTTAAAAGGTTTATAGAGCCCGTTTTTGCCTGGGGGCTTAAGCGGCGGAGGCGGGGACTCTATGAGGAAGTGCAGAGATCCACGGTTTTTTAAAACGGGCTTTAAGATTTATAATAGAGCCCGGTTTTTTATTTGATAACCTTGCTCTATCTGAGTAAAAAAAACCCTTTTTTTATTAGTATAGACCCCGGTTCTTTCCTTTGAAACATGGATCTATGATTTTTTTTTGGATTTTGTTAAATACAACCTGTATGTATTGTATTTACAAGTATAAAGCCACAGCAAAACAAAAAACAAGCATAACAAGCAAAAAACTAATTTTGTAACCTAACATAAACATGAAGGTTATAGCAGAACTAATAGATTTAAGATCAAAGATCAGTTTCACGTCAGTTTAATACGAGTATACGGACTTAACACGAACTTAACAAACATACGAGATATCACAACAGTTTCACATCAAGTGTTTTGTTGAGCTAAGGGAAATGAGATATAGAAAAAGACATGACGACATGCCGACTTTCCGAAACACTAACATGACTAATCATCATATGCCACACACTGAAATGCATGAGCTCACGATGTCGTCCAACTCCTTAGTGGTAAAAGGCTTCTTGTCATTCCACGGCATCTATAAAAAAACATACATAAGCTCGATGTAAGATAAAACAAAACAAAAATTATTGCAATATAAAACAAGTTATTGTACAAAGATGCAAGAAGGCTTCAAACTTTGCGGATGTGAGATCTTGGAAAAAAAGAAAAAGAGGTCAAATACAACTTCTTTATTATGTCTTGCATTTATTTATTCAATATCATTTATTTTTCTAAACCTATTATTGCTGATGTATTATGCAAAGTCAAGTAAGTTGGCTCAATTGCCATGTCTTTGGCATATTGTTGAGCGAAACTATCAGTTAATGTGTTTGGTTACCAGGCCGAAAAAGAATTATGAGGTTTGGATAAGGACACACAACTAAGTGATAAAAAATCAAACGCCTTCTCCTGCATTCTTTGTTTAGATACAACAGAAGTCAGCTAGTGGGTTTTGTAACATAGATAATTTGTTTACAATATGCTTTCCAAAACACCCCTTAGTATTGACAGATTATATGGATGTTCAATTTTGGTGAGTCAGTGGTTATTGTATAAATGTCTAAAAGATGGAATTGTTAAGGATCGTTGTATAAGTTGTGTGGATCAACCCGCCTTATACAATAATAAGAACCAGAAAAAATTTCATTCTAGTAACAAACCTTTGAAATCTGCTCCAATATTTTCTCTAAAGCCTCAGAAGAACCAACTTTGTCACCCTGCTTGATAAGATACACAAGGGTGATAATTTTGACTGTACCCTTGTTAATCTTGGTGGGAATGTTAAGGACCTGATTTGATTATAAAGTTCTAATTAACATCATCTTATGGTATTACATGTATTGTATGACTGACGTGAACGTATAATAGTAATTTAACCTGGAAGAAAGAGGTCTGAGATGGATCAAGACCAGTGTTGGCTGGTGGGACAACGACATCAACTGGAGCAACCAAACCAACACGAGCAGGAGCTCCAATCTGTTGAAACAAAGCTCAAAGAAATAAGATAACTCCAACCATCCTTGCATAACGTAAGCTCAAAGAAACAACAGAGTCACTGCTGAATAGGTATTCCTTTAAGGTTCCTTGGTGCATAAACTCGTAAATGATAGGTACCAAATCTTCTTCCATGCAATAGCCTAAGATCTTTACAACATTAGGATCATTAATTTCTTCTAAAATTTTCATATTTAGCTGCATCCACAAAAAATTAGTATTAGACCATCCGATTAAGCAATTTCAAATTTCCATAAATGAAAACTGGGACCTCCTTCACCTTATGAGGTTTAAACTTGTCTAAATAGAGTCTTTTAACGGCAATAGTTAATCCACTATCACGCTTTGAGGGGGAATAAGTTTTCTTATCAAGCCAACCTCTGAAAACCTCTCCATAATGTCCCTGACCCAGCAACATGCTACTGCTGAAGTTCCTAGTCGCAAGTTCCATATCAGTATATGAAAATACCTTAAGAGAACCTTCAATAAGCCCCTTATCCGTAGATGACTTTGCGTCAGCATTAACTTAAAGCAATAATACAAAAAAAGATAAAAGACCAAGATAAAAGTGAGGCCAATATTCTAAAACCTTTAGCTGCCTCCAAATTTTGATGTATGCTTTGCTGCTCACTATTCAATCAGTGCAAACTACAAATTATAGGACACTTCTCACTCTTAATGATGGTAACTATCAAATAACTTGAGAAACTATCATACTCTATACTATTTTCTCACGGGTGACAGGGCAATTAAATACAGCCAAAAATAAACCCAACTATTAAACATTTTGTACTTTGGGAACATTGGGCTATTTCACACTAAATATTGTTATATTTTGCTAAGTTTAAATGGTTAAACTGTAGGTTGCTGAAGAGTATAGACTTGTGCCTGATACATTGTATTTGACCATAAACTACATTGACCGATTCCTTTCTGGTAATTTAATGGATAGACAAAGACTGGAACTGCTTAGTGTTGCATGCATGATGATTGCATCATAAGTAATCTTTCATATAATTCCTGCTGATGCTTATACTGTGCATATTCTGTTTCAAAATCTCACAGAATTTATACTAACTTTGCAGAAAGTACGAGGAGATCTGTGCACCACAGGTGGAAGAATTCTGCTACATAACCGATAATACATACTAGTACTTCAAAGACGAGGTGTTGGAGATGGAATCGTCAGTTCTAAATTTCTTGAAGTTTGAAATGACTGCCCAACTGTTAAGATGTTTTTTAAGAAGATTTGTTCGTGCTATTCAAGGTGTGAATGAGGTAAGCGAATTAAATCTATATCATAACAACTTGAGAAAATAGAAAGTATAATTTGTAGATTATTCCAGTTTCAACCATTCTGGAATGATTAAATGGGTCAATTTAAGTTTTATTTTATTTCTAGTAGATCAAATGTTTAAATTACCGATTTATCTGTAAACAGGCTCTGTCTATGCATTTGGAGCATTTGGCGAGCTACATAGCCGAGTTATCTCTTCTGGAGTATGATATGCTGCAGTATGCCCCTTCTCTTGTTGCTGCCTCGGCTATATTCTTAGCAAGATACGTGCAATCTCCATCACAGAAGCCTTGGGTATGTAACATTCACATACCTTATTCTTCTTTGTAAAATACTCTCCTCTAATTATAGTTCATAACTTAGATAAAATAAAATTTCACAGCCATCGGATTTAAGTGAATGTGTGAAGGCTCTACATGCTCTTGTTTGTGAGTGCCCAAATTCTAGTTTACCGGCAATCAGGGAAAAGTACAGTCAACATAAGGTGAGTAATTGTGAAGTGTCACTTGACCTTTTAAATTAGCTAATTGTGTACAATGTGGATATGGAGTCTAACGGTCTTTTTTATGCGTGTAACAGTACAAATCTGTAGCAAAGAAGTACAACTGTCCTCCATCAATACCAGTCGCTTATTTTCAGAATGTTAACTGCTAGGAGATGTAGACAGAAGCAGCAAGTAGCAAGCTTGTTTCAACGTTCTGTTGGACAGTTGTGCTTCATCTCATGTGATTAAATATCCTGAAGTATATCATATTGTTCTGTTGCTACTGCAACTTCAATGAATAGATTGTTTAGTTCTTTAGTTCTTTCATTCTTGTCTTCTGTTCATGTTTCTTTGCTATGCGTCGATCGTTTTTGTTATCTATACTCCTTATAAAGGAGATTTACCCAAATGTTAAAACTAGAAATCTAGAAAAGTTGAAAATCCTTATTTTAAGAAACATTGGAAAAATTAAAATCATTATAACCTACGAATTAATAATAGGAAACGAAACTGATATGTACACTCAGTCAAACGAAACTGATTGCCTCATTAATTAATTGATTGACTCATTTTAAGAAACATTGGAAAAATTAAAATCATTATAACCTACGAATTAATAATAGCAAACGAAACTGATATGTAAAACGAAACTGATTGCCTCATTAATTAATTGATTGACTCATTTTAAGAAACAATGGAAAATTAAAATCATTATAACCTACGAATTAATAATATCTATACTTCTATACTTACTCCTTATAAAGGAGATTTACCCAAATGTTCTAGAAAAGTTGAAAATCTTTATTTTAAGAAACATTGGAAAAATTAAAATCATTATAACCTACGAATTAATAATAGCAAACGAAACTGATATGTACACTCAGTCAAACAAAACTGATTGCCTCATTAATTAATTGATTGACTCATTTTAAGAAACAATGGAAATATTAAAATCATTATAACCTACGAATTAATAATAGCAAACGAAACTGATATGTACACTCAGTCAAACGAAACTGATTGCCTCATTAATTAATTGATTGGCTCATTGGTGGGCCCATTAATCTCTCATAATTTTTATTGACTAGGGTTTGGTAAATCTCCTATAAATATGGATCACAATTGCATGGAAAAATACACAGAAACATAAACACTTAGAAGCTGCCATCGGGAATCGCTGCCGAAAACGAGGTCGCTGTCATGAATTTCCGCCGCTATGCGTGGATACACGAGGTCTCTATCGGAAAACGAGTTTTGAAAATATAAAAAAGGGTTTAATTTGACCTGTTTTCGACCAGAACCGGTTGAACCTTGGGTAGAACGGGGTTTCAAAACATTATGTTTGATTTCTAAACCAGAAAAAGAGTTTGATCAAGGAGGAGTCTACACCTCAAATGTCGTGTACCAAGAAGTTTTACACGACGAGTAACGTGTGTTGTTAGATTTTATCTCATAATGATGTAATGTTTCACTTTCAATTTAACTAAATGTCTTGTTTGATACAAGTTAAGAATTTCTTGCATTTTACAAGTGTTTGTAATTTCATTTATGTTAAGAATTTCTCACATTTAAGTACAAAGCCACAACATTATCAATATTGCATATCGTTAATTATCGGCCGCAAGAGATTTTCCGTGCATGCACGGGTATTAATCTAGTTTCATTTAATGGTGTTTTAAAGAGGAGAAAAAATGATAACATGATTTACGCATTATTGTTTTATACCATGAAAATTAAAAAAGTAGCCGTTGTGTTTTTTTGCAACGGTTACATATGTTTTCATTTGTCTTTTTCCACGTCGTGACTATGTCGAATTGGTTTGTTTTGGGCTATGGGAAGCGGTGTTGGTGTGGTGGCGAAGGCTGTGGCAAAGCCACGTCAGCTGTGGCGAGCCACCACCGCCACCATACTCCTTTCTCTAAAGGAAGCAGCATTTAAATTTCAGGTATCATGAGTTAACAAAGCTTGGATGCCTCTATGGCATATACTAGGGTAACGCCCTACGATTGATATAGAAAAACACATTGTTCTACCCTTTCAACCTAGATCTATTATCGTCCATACAAGCATCTACCGATGCCCGTCTTTTAGCAAAGGAAAACCAATGCCCTTGCTCCGAGAGGGTTTGGAAGACCTGAAACTAGATCATCGTGGGCTCCATATCAAGAGACTGACACAGAACCTCAAACATTGTAACCTTATTTAGGCCTTGGGGAGCGAGTTACGAAAAGTACACCTTAGCCATTTGGAGGTGGCAGATGGGGATGAAGTTCTCGGGGAATCCTATACTTTTATATAATTGAATCTAGATTGGATTGTTTAAGCCTAGAGGTGAATACATTGATATCCTTTTT
>BQNB010130188.1:0-18984 GCA_026074375.1 Tanacetum coccineum | reverse complement strand
AGGAACTTTTCCACTTAGAAAAGTAAGTTGTTTCATTCTAAATCTTTTCCTTTTTCCAAAATTCTCTCATCTCTCTCTCTCTCTTCTTTCTCTCTCTAAAACAACTCCTCTCTTTCTCATTTCTAGTTCTTAATTCGTGTTTGATTGTATGAAGTGAAGAGTGATTACGGGATCCTACAATGGAGTTGGCTTCCAATAATGTAAGTTTCGGGTAAGTTTCCTCCATTACAGTATCCATCATCTCTCCAACTACAGGTTGGCCATTCCGAACATCCAGTCTTATAATTGAAAGGCTTGCAAGTATGTTTAACTAGTGTGGGTTTGGTCCAAACTTCAGCGTTAGTCCATGGCCTCTCATCGACCCATGGTACATCCTTGTTCCGTTCATAGATCCAATCATTCATGTAATCTTTATAGATCTTGAATCCCTCAATGTCCTTAGTAAGTAAGTCTCGATCGACTTGTAAAAGATAGTTAAATTCTTTGAATGCCTTGCACATAGGCGTTTCAAAATTAAATAAATTAGTGTCGATCCTAAAGACTTTAGCAACTTCATCCATATCATCAGAAGACTCTTCATCAGTGAGCTCAGCCTCATTATCTCCTCTGATCTAGTAAATCCAGAATGTTTTCATAATATAATGATCCATTGTCTTGTAGTTGAAGAATTTTGATCCCAGCCACTCAATAAATGCAACATTAGACGGATCATATCTCATATCATCATCAGCTTCTTGTTCCGAATTATTACACATTTTTGAGTCACATGGGATGTTAGCAATTTCAACTTCATATGTGAATAAATCATCATCCATTTCGCTTAATCGACTGACTTCATTGTTGAAAACTTCAAGTAGTGCATCGCAAGTGAGCGGAACATCTTTGACCTTAACATCCTTAATTTTCTAGAACTCTCCTTTGATAACCTTTGTCATTCTTACTGAAAAATATCCAGAAAATTATCAATAGAACCAGCGGGAGAAAGGTATTAAAAAAAATTTGGGCTCTAAGTTCGAGAATGGAAAAGAACTTTATCAGACGATCGATATGCCGTATTCAATAGAAGTGAATACGCCGTATTGAATAGTTGAATGGATACGCTGTATTGGACAGAGAACTAGACACATCGTATCCGATGGAAGTGGATACGCCGTATTCAACTATCGACCAGAACAGTGTATTAAGGAAAACAATTAAATACGCAAACAATTAAACACACAAATATACAAGCAAACAATTAAAGACAAATATACAATTTACAGAATATACACTAATCTAAATTACACTAATCCTAAGGGTTAGATCTAATCTAATTTTAAAAACCAAAATATGAAATAAAAATTAAGATTAATTTTCTCTCTCCGGCAGTGGCGCCAAAAACTTGATGTGTCGTTGTGTGGTATATATTTTACTGATTCAAGTTTTAAATTTATATTTTGCCGACTAAACCAAAAACAACACTTTAACGAGCAGTGTACCCGGTCGGTAGTAGTTTCGTGGTAAGTAGGGTGTCGAACACTTGAAGCGAGGTTAAATCTATCAATTTAAATAATATCTTGATTATCTAATCTATGTTAATTCTATTTTATTCTAAACCTATGTCAGTCCTAGTTCCTAATTCTAACGGGAAAAGGGGTTTTCAGCCTGAGAGACTGGCACGGTTTGGTTGGTGACTACAATCAATTTAAGGCACTTTAACCCACGCAAGCTAATTAACAATAGATAAAAGAGCGGCCGAGCCGAATATAAGAAAACTGTATTAACCATTATTAATCCAATTAGAAAGTTGGTTTGTTTATTAAGTGCAGTGATTTCTTCTCTCGAGGTGGCATATCATTCTTAAGACTTAGGCGTTACATCATCCTAAGACCTAGACACAATAATTCTGTCATAAATAAAGCATCCTCGTAAATCATCCTTATTTGCTAATTATAATCTATCTTAGTGATTAAAGCAATGGTGATCTTGTTAAACCTTAACTCATAGAGACTTTACCCACTTACCGCTTGATGGCAATTTATACACTAGTAGTCTACTTGTCTAACTATCCAATGGAATCAGAACGTTACTTGTTGAATTATCTAGGTCACATGCTAGTCAACACGATCAATAAACCATTGGCAATATCTAATTAACTAGTTAAGCCCGAAGCGTATCCTAGACACGGACTTAGAAGGACAATATTTATGTAACTATTATTCTAGATGTATAAATTGCTATATAGAGAGCTATCCCAGACTCTAGATCTACTTGGTCCGTATCACTAGATCCAGTTTAATAAATTGATAAACATAAACAAGCATTCAACGATAAATCAAGAAATCGAGATAAACAAATACCAAACATTAAGATCTTCATAATAATGGCTAATACCCGAAGGTCTTAGCCTTCAAACGTCATAATAAATACAAAAGCAATTATTTAGCCAAGGTAAACTAACCGAGCTAACGAATAATACCAAAAACTGAATGATTACTAAAGTATATGGAATTACACGTTGTCTCCTATGGAATTGATAGCGTTGCTCGACCTCTTCTGCTCTTTTTCTCCTCTGAAAATAGACTTTTATGGTTTAGGTATCGAGAATATGATTTAGCACACTTAAAACTCATTTTTGAGCCTTCTATTTATAAGGTCTGGAAGTCGGTTCGATACGGCGTATCCAAGGATTGGATACGGCGTATTGGGGATTTCTTAGAGTAGGGACCATGCTTGATATCTTCTAGAATATAATATTGATTCCATATTTCCAATACGGCGTATTGGTGTTCTGGATATGGCGTATTGAGCTTTATTCCTCTATGGTCTTTGGTAAGTGTAGGCACGGATACGCCGTATCTTCCTTGATGGATACGACGTATTGGTCTTCAGAATAGTAATCTTCAAAATATCTTCATTTAAGCTTCATAATGCACGCCTTTTGCTAACTTTCACCAATTACTCCATAATTACTGCAATTCTCAAATATAAACAATTAAGTAACAATTCTTTGCAATAACTATACAAAAATGGGTAAATAACATGGGATAAATAATGCTATAAAATAGACGTTATTTGATGTCATCAAATATCCCCCCACTTAAACCATACTTGCCCTCAAGTAGCCTTTAGAAGTTTATAAAAATGTATCCCTAAGGATATTTTCCGTTAAAGCATTTATTCGATCTATTACAAGTACACAACCAAACACCTCACGAAATAGGAAGATGAAAACACTCAAATTACTCAACTAATCTATGTGGTAACATGTAACTAATTCGCTCAATTGCTCGGTCGTGACGAGTATTCTATCATAAGCTTGGAAAGGATACACATCTCCACCACTAAAGCTAAGGAGTAACAAGTTTATAAAGGTAAATATGGGTTTTTGTATGGAAAGGCTTACGGTTGATCATTCTACAATCTTTCACCAGAAGTACCACTCCAACAAGGCAGCTGAAGCACACATACATGGCCGTAACAACGGAATAGACATGTGTGTTCGATCACATCCTCATTTGAATTTAACCAACGGTTAGGATGAAGAATGATATAGGGTAGGAACCTTCTAACTTTCACCAAAAGTCGTAAACCAACGAGGTACAAATTATGCATACATGGCCGTAACAACAGAATATACATGCATGTCCGTATAAATCCTCATTCGCGTAAAACCAGTGGCTAATCATTAGGTGAGAGGGAAGTAAATTGTTGTTAAATAAAAATCAAGAAACAAATAGATTAAGCCGAAAGTACAAGTTGCTAGACACTTTTTCCCGACCGTTATCATGATAAAGACACAACTATTTACAACGTCTTGATCATCGATCAAAAACAACAACCTATGTTGACATTCCCGTAACGGTCAACTTCCCAATCCTTCCAAACTTTACATACTCTACAAGGCAAGTGGCGATATCTTCCACTTTATACAATACTCTACATCGTTGATTTTTGTTGTGTATCAACGAATAATCGATCCTTCGTGTAATTCCTTCGGTAGTTGTGAAACGATTATCTTCGGACTTTTTTCTCTCTCTTTTTGTTGTATTTGTCTCATTTTTTTGATTTTTTTTACTAACTATGCTTCAAATCTCGGTGTAGTTTCACCATCTTCACGATCATAATAATTCTGGATAATTCCTTCGATAATTCCTCGTTCTTCGGATTCACCATTAATTATGATGGTAATAAAATCACACGAGTTTTGACTACTAATATACATTCCCATTTGCAATGTGCAAATTTCCAACCGCACCAAAGATAGAAAATGACACAAGATTCGGGAAATACAAACTTTACACTTTAAGCAACTAGCAACTGTAAATTAAACTTAATCTAACAGGGTAGGTTAAGGTGTAAGGGTGTAACGAAACAAATAGTTGGTGTAATTCCTAAAGGATTGGCTCTACGGGTTGTTCTAGTGGATCTTCACTCTAAAGATGAGAGTGGAAAAAGGTTTAAACGGGAGGTTAACTAACCGGTGTAGTTAGTTAATAAGCAACATGCAAAGGCGATTTGGGTGTAATCCTAAAATTTACCAATTTAAACAAGTTACTCCATCTAAATCCATAGTACTCATCACTGTGGTCTCGAGTGATATACCAAGCCAAGTTCTAAAGTTTACAACATCACCGCCACACTAATATTTTGTGAAATTTGGATAAACATTTGGAAACGGAAAGGCTAAATTCTCACAATATCTAACAAGGGTTATTGTGTGCGGGTTATGTATCAAGTAACTTCACAAAAGTATGCTTGAAAATTTTTAAATTTAAGCATTTTAGTGTGAAAAATAGGACAAGTAAACATTCTAATTCCAGCCCCCCACTTGAATTATACAACGTCCTCGTTGTATATATAAAACATTAAATACGGGAATTTTAAAAAGAATTAGAATGAGAAACTCCCTTGATAATTGCTCGGTAGATTCTCCAAGTTGCGTTTATGAGCAAGAATTCGTGTTGAACATCCGCCTTGAAGTTTCAAGACTCCAACACTTCAAGATCTCCAGATTTTGTAAATTCTCCACCAATATTTGTCGATATTTCTTTCACGAGGTCCTGTATAAAATATAGGAAGAACATGTGTATTCCTATCTTGGTACCTACGGTTAATTTAAACTAAACTAAACAAAATACCGGTCAGTTTTGGTGGATACGACGTAGCAGGTTAATGAATACGCCGTATTCCAGGTCTGACGATAATGTTTTAAAGTGCAATAAAAAGTAAAGATTGATAACTTCCAGACAATCAATACGTCGTATGGTATGGAGCGGATACGCTGTATTGATGTTTGGGAAGACAGACTCGATAAAATTAAATAACAATCCGGGTTGTCTCCTGGGAAGCACTCTTGTTTACAACATAGTCTTTAAGTTAGACTTTTCTTTAGCTTCTCTTCACTCGGTGTGCGTAACCATCCATCCTTCGTCCATCATCCAGAAGATTTCTTGATAAGCTCGGCACGCCCCTTCACTTGTGATGGTATGATCGTTGTATTCGTCTTCTTTTATGGCAACATACTCTTCTTTATCATTGAACGAATATTTGATCATCTTGTATCTTTTTATTTGGCAAACCGGCACCTCATGAGATTTGACATCACATAACTCATGTCCTTCTTCACGAGTTTCGTCATCATATTCCCCTTCATTATATTAGTGGTAGTTAATCTTATGGCTTTTCCATCTTTTCCAACAATCATTACATGATTCATCATCACTCATTAAACCTTCCATGATAGCTTTATTCCTTAAAGCTTCATTTTTTAGTTCGCTATCTTCCAAAGCCTCGTACCACTTGTAATCTTGATAATGGAGTTGGTTTCCAATAATGTAAGTTCCGGGTAAGTTTCCTCCATTACAGTATCCATCATCCTTCCAATTACATGTTGGCCATTTTGAACACCTAGTCTTATAGTTGAAAGGCTTGCAAGTATGTTTAACTGGTGTGGGTTTGGTCCAAACTCCAGCATTAGTCCATGGCTTCTCATCTACCCATGGTACGTCTTTATTCCATTCATAGATCCAATCATTATTGTAATCTTCATAGGTCTTAAATCCCTCAACGTCCTTAGTAAGTAAGTCTGGATCAATTTGCAAAAGATAATTAAATTCATTGAATGCCTTGCACATAGGTGTTTCAAAATCAAATAGATTAGTGTCGATCCTAAAGATTTCAGCAACTTCATCTATATCATCAGAAGATTCTTCATCTGTAAGTTCAACCTCATCATCTCCTCTAATTCAGTAAATCCATAATGCTTTCATAGTATAATGATCCATTGTCTTGTAGTTGAAATATTTTGATCCCAACCATTCAGTAAATGCAACGTCAGACGGATCATATCCCATGTCACTATCAACTTCATGCTCCGAATCATCATCCATTCTCGAGTCACATGGGATATTAGCAACTTCAAATTCATACGTGAATAAGTCATCATCCATTCTGCCTAATCGATTGACTTCATTCTTGAAAACTTTAAGTGGTGTATCGTAAGTGAGCGAAACATCTTCGACCTTAACATCCTTAATTTTCTTGAACTCTCCTTTGATAACCTATGTCATTCTTACTGAAAAATACCCAGAAAATTATCATTAGAACCAGCGGGAGAAAGGTATATAAAAAAATTTAGGCTTTAAGTTCGAGAATCGAATTTTTTTTATCTGATGATCGATACACCGTATCCGATGGAAGTGGATACGCCATATTAATCAGTTGAATGAATATGCTGTATTGGTCAGAAAGTTGGATACGCCGTATCCGATGGAAGTGGATACACTTTATTCAGCTGTCGACCAGAACAGTGTATTTGCAAAATAATTAAATGCGCAAACAATTAAACACAATTATATACAAGTAAAAAATTAAAGACGAATATATAAATATTACATAATATACAAGAATATACATTAATCCTAATGGTTAGATCTAATCTAATGTTAAAAACCAATATATCAAATAAAAATCAAGATTAATTTTCACTCTCTGGGGGGGGGGGGGGGGGGGGGGGGGGGGGGGGGGGGGGGGGGGGACAGGGCGCCAAAAACTTGATGTGTCGTTATAAGTCTTATTGGTGTTAGAAATGATAGGTCATTTCGTTGTTTGAATATATAATTTTATTGTCTTGTCACTTCAATGTTTATTGTTACAGCCTACATAACTAGGAAAGTTGATGATAGAAACAAGCACGAGATAATATAAGTTGTAAAATCATAATACGACAAAACAAATATAAAATCTAGTTATTAAGTAACTATTAAAATAACATTTTTGAACAAGAAGGTTTTCCTTGATTTTCTTTTTTGTTTCTCTCATATTTGCGTTGGTTGGCCACGACAAGTGAGGATATCTAAACCCGAGATACATACACATGTAGTCGATTTTAATGAGTTTGAGCATACATGAGTAACATGTCGCGGTCTTGTATAGCATTAGCCAAAGGTATAAGACCTGAATTCAAACTACAATTAGGATTCCTTAGATAAAGAAATGTTTGGGAGTTAAAATTGTAACCCAAAGAGTTTGTTAAAATCAATTTCACTTGATTTGTTGAAATGCTGTCCAACTCTACAGGATCTACGGTAGCAACCAACCCATCAATGAATTCTCTTCCAGGAGGACTAGTGAACCTTCCATAATGGTGTAGTAGAACCTTGAACGTCATTGTTTGAACTATAAAATTAGTTTTATTAAACAATGTAATGTTGTTGTAAGAGTTGAACTACAACAATGTGGTTTATATAGTGTGACCCGTAACCCTATTTACTATTTTGAATCAATCTCATTGAGGTTGTCAAGAGTATTTAAAGCCAACATTTGATGTGCTCCTGTCCTATTGTTGTACTAACATATTTCGCAACATTGAAAATGATATACATTACAACATTCGTACAATAAATTAAATAAATAACAACAAACCCTCATAATTCATAAAAACATACAAATGTTTAAAAACCAAACATGTTAACCCAACTATTTGAACCATCAGTGTTTAGGTCATCTAGATGTGGTGATGCATTTTGTTGAGAATCGTATTGGTCATACATTTGATCCAAATGTGTGTGATTTCCATCGTATGCTTGAGATGTATTTGTGTGATGTTGATCGTATGGCTGCGATGGGTATGTAGTTTGACTGTATGGCTGTGATGCTTATTGGTTATAACCTTGGAAAGTGTTGTCATATTATTGGTGTGGGTAGTAGAATGATGGTTGTTCATATCTTGGAAATTCTTGATCATTTCGTGTACGTGTATTTACAGGCGGCTTAGCGACAATTGGTTTATTGCACTGATCACGTCTGTGTCCCGCTTGTTTGCATCTGCTACAATGTATAGATCTCGGCTTCCCACCTTGTGATTTTATTTGGTTTGTATTTTTTGGACGATCGGGTTGTGGGTTGTCCATTCTAGGAGGTATAGCTTCTGAATATGGTGCGGAAATTCCCAATCTTGTATATTTCCAAGAAAATAAATTGATTCAGTGTAACTGCCTTTATATATTTCTTTCTTAAACCAATCGGCTACAAATTGGACACAATTCGTCATACCCAAAAACCTTGTTATAGCTATAACATGGCCACAAGGTATCCCGAAAAGTTGCCATTTACGACATTGACAAGTGCATGTCTGAAAGTCGACTTTATGATTATATCACCCGTCTGAAACTTGGTATTGATAATGATTAACATCGTAAACGTGCCATGTGGCGCTCTTCATCCTTTTTTTATTTACCTTGTTTGCTACCCATTCAGTTATTTCAGACGTCATATTATCTACATTTAAACATAAACAAAAATCAACTTAGTAGTGCATATTATAATAAAATTTGATGAAAGCCTTATTGCTTTCATACCTGCTAGTTCTCAATGTTTAAAGTACCATTCTTGAACCATTGCACGATACGTCTCAGCTAACTTTAACACCGGTAGCTTTCTATCTAGTACAGTACAAGCATTAACATACTCTACACTATTTGATGTCATATAATTTTAACGTACTAGTGGGAAATGCGCTCTTGACCATCTATGAGGACCTACTTGAATGAGCTTGTGGTACGCATCAGGCTGAATAGTCTGTAGATTACTCATTTTGGTTGAAAATTCTTCTGGTGTATATGCCTTGCATATTTTCCAGAATAGACCTTTCATTTTTTACTTTTCAAAGACAGGTTCATAATTAGATGACGACAACATATAACATGAAAGGCTAAAGGGAATTCATTGTATACTGTCAAAGCTATAGCAGCATGCCTATCAGATATGAATAGCAAATTTGGGCTATCACCTATGCATTCTTTAAGTACGGACATCCACCATGACCAACATGGACCTGTTTCTCCTTTGCATATATCAAAAGCAATTGGCACAATCTGGTTATTTCCATCTATGCCCACAGCTACCAGATTTGTTCCCTTGTATTGACCCTTTAAGTGTGCCGCATCTATTATAAGCAACGGGCGTATACAATTCATAAACGTACGAATCTGAAATAAAACGTTATAAATATAGTATGGTAACCTACTATAGTTCAATTATTCAAATAATATGATCATGACTTACCGATGCACCAATGGCAATGAATAACATATCAAAAACACCTTTTTCGTCCATTTTGATACGTGTGATTGTGCCTTGGTTTTTTCATTCTAGGTTATAAAAATAATACAGTAGCATTTCAAAGGATTCAAACGGCGAACCCCTTATCTGTTGTAGAGCATAATCCTTCCTTTTCCATGCTTGTTGGTAAGATATATTTATTTTATAGTCGGACAAAATATCTTGTTGTATATCTTTTCCTTTTATTACACGCTTAGGGTCTTGTAACTTTGAAGTGAGAAGGTGAGCTATTACTTTTTTGTTTGCGTTTCGATGGTTAGGATATGTTTGAGTTTTTGGACATGTGTGAACATCATTCAGAAATGTAATGCTAAACTTTTGTGTAACCCCCATCTTGTAGCATGAATCTTCCAGTCACATTCTTTAAAATGAAAGCATTTCACTGAATACCTGTCTGGGTTTGACCTTTCTGATAAAAATTGGTAACCCTCGTCTAAAGCTTTCAATCTAATTGCCAAGACTAAAGCTTCTTTATTGTCAAAAATATTACCTACCTTAACCTTGGTTTCTTTATTATATTCCTTTGAAATCATAGGTTTGGACTTGTAAAGTGGTGTTTCTGGAATGTCAGGCTTAAATGACATGAACTTCTCCCATTTATGGTAATTGGGTTATGGATTTTCATGTACCACATTATCAAAATAAGTTTGTTTATCTTCGTATTCGTTGTAGTCTCCGAACGCAAAAGATGATTCGGGTTTTTCAAAATGGGACTCATTTTTTTTGTCTTGAATCATTATTCTAAAAATCACTAGGTCCAAAATTCAAAGACAAACCATTGTTGAATAAACACGTACTTGTATTATTATTATTGTTTATTGTGGGACTTACGTCATCATTAGATGGTCTGATGTTTTCTAAATTTGTCGGTTCAAAAAAATTAAAAAACATGTTTTCTTGAGTGTTTTCAACAAAACTTGTAGTATCGCCTATTGCCTTATGTTGAGAAACATATAAATGTGCTATTTCATCTTTTGAATTACAAGCACATTCAACAAAAAATCGTACCTCATTGTCGTCTGTGATGTCAAAAATATCGTCAAATGAGGGAAACTTAACATACAAATTTAATGGATAATTTGGTTCCAATTTGAATTTCTTCATGATCATATCTTGTAACATTGTGTATGTCAAATCAAAATTTCTTTTCAATCATTGAATTGTCCAATCTGTAAAAGAATTGTCAAATCATGTCATAAATCGCTACAAATAATAAGTGATGAAACCAATGTCATGGACTTGTCAACTTAATGTTTTTAAAAAGTAAATTAATTGTCAAAAACCAATTAGCTTGTCACCTTAATGTTTCCATAATAAATTCCTATATATGCAATCATACATTTCTGTAAAAGATCACATTCTGATTCTGAGAATGATGACATATGAAGCTTTTAAATGTCTTTGTGGAACTGGAGATGTAGTTCTGTGAGAATCGTATAAACCTAAAAGCCATGGTAAACTATATTATGCATGTCCACGATCCAAGGTAAACAATCACATGTTTTTTATTTGTGTAATATAGAAATATCAGGTTAGTTGGTTTAGAGTAGTTTGTCATTTGGAATGTAATTCGTATGATTGATTATTTTAACTTTTTAATTTTTTAATGTATTAAATCTATGCGTATGATAAATGTGGGTGTTTCATAAAAACTTGTAGTCTTTACAATAACAAATTAAAACACAATACATAACACATTCATTAAAATAAAATTACAAACTACAAACTAAAATAAGAAGACTAAACACAATACTGAATTTAAAAAAAACATAACGTTGTAAATTAATACATTACATAACTAAACTAGTGCGCTTTTAACATTAATATATTATTTCATTATTTGGTTCAGTAAGAAGAATTAGTGACTCTTTGAATTTGCCAATGAAAAATGAATCACGATTTGCTTCAACAACGATGTTTTGAAAATACTGAATGGTTAGATGGAACACTTGTAGTGAGTGATACCATTGCTGGACAATCGTAGCTTCCACTATTGGTTGGTTATCCTTACTGAATCCAAGTATTTTGAGATAATAAACTGTTGGATGTGGAATGGTGAATAACAGACTACATGATGAAACAAGACCACCTTCAACTTCTAACGCCCATGCATAAATAATACGACAATCCCCGAAATCAAAGCTTCCAGAAATTATAAGAGAGTCTCCTAGCTGAGAAATATAGTACGGAGGTGAAAACTCCCTAACCCGTACCTGTTCAGGTATGTCTTGTACATGAAATTGGTGAGTAACCAAATCAAATGAAACTATCAAGTAAATTTTGTAAGAAATACCATCATCGTTATAAAACCTTTCTGAGCCAATCCAGCATATTTTACCATCTATGACTGCTTGACCTGCTTGTTTTATTCTTATTGATTGATGTGGCAAACAGTCATAATCAAGACTATACCAAGTTCTAGAGCTTAATGTAGACACTGACACATACCATGGACCGTCACTGTATAACGGGTAATTTATCTTCAAAAGGGTTGGCTCTAGAGTGACAGGACGAATACCAAAACCAAATATCATTTTTGGTGAATCAGGTTGAAACGTGTAATTAGGGACTGATATTCCAACCGCTTTTTTAATGGATGGGCTCCAAAGCAGAAGCATAAAATTTTCGCCAAAGGTAAAACACCATACACATTCAGATGAAGCAACTGGTGTAAGAGAGAAAATATTTAAATTAGAATCCATATGCCTAAAGGCTAAGTTTTCATCTACAGAATACATAAAACCATGATTATCATGCTTATAGCTTAATTAAAACAACAACTATTTCTCTCACGAACACCGTAATTACGAATGAATTCGAAATTGTCAATGGAAAACTTCCATTGCTTTGACACAGTATGAAATGGAAGTAAAGACTTCACAGGAAGTCTATTCATGATATCCATTTGAATGTCAAACGGTATGTTGTCCGACATATTTTCTTTCTTTAGATGATAGATTGGGTTGTATGATTGTTTTGTTAGTAGAAATAAGGTAAGGTTTTAGTTTTGTAGTATTTTGCTTTTCTAAGTATATATAGGGTAATAATTCAATTTATGTGTAGAAACAATGATTTGATTACTTACTATTACAAGATTACATGAACTGATTTGACAATTCTATGACAAGTCTATTACAACCTTCAATAACAAATTTTAAAAACAATACATAACTTATTCATTAAAATAAAAAAAAGCTTTTTTTAAAAAGAAGACTAAACACAATACAATAAGAAGACTAAGCACAATACACAATACATAAATAAATAAAAAACAAAACCTACAGTTGTTGTAACCACTTATTTTTATCCCTGATTTGTTTTTCTAATTTTGCTGCCTTCCTAAACAAAGCATTCTGCATTTGCTGGTCTAATTCAAATTCTATTTTCAGAAAATTTTAATCAAAGCACATTGTACCGGTGGAATGTCTCTGCATTCCTCGTATGCTTTCCGCAATTCATCTTTAGCTGTTATCGTGTTATCAAATTGATGGCCTAAGTTCATAATCGCTAACTGACGACCATGATCCTCCATGAATTTGTTTCTCAACCATAGATTTGATTTCATCATAAGTATGTGGAACAGAACACACCATTTATATTTTTTTTATATGAAATGTAAAAAGCAAAATTCAGCTTAAAAAATTTATAATTGAAGGGTTATTTATAGGTTTATAAAAAGTAACAAAAGTGTCAGATAATGTCATAAATCGCTAAAAATAATAAGTGATGAAACAAATGTCATTGAGTTGTCAAATCAATGTTCTTGTACAGTAATTGAATTGTCAAATCTATAACAAAAGTGTTAGATAATGTCATAAATCGCTACAAATAATAAGTGATGAAACAAATGTCATTGAGTTATCAAATCAATGTTATTGTACAGTCATTGAATTGTCAAATCTGTAACAGAAGTGTTAGATAATGTCATAAATCGCTACAAATAATAAGTGATGAAACAAATGTCATTGAGTTGTCAAATCAATGTTCTTGTACAATCATTGAATTGTCAAATCTGTAACAGAAGTGTCAGATAATGTCATAAATCGCTACAAATAATAAGTGATGAAACCAATGTCATTGACTTGTCAAATCAATGTTTGTGTACAGTTATTGGATTGTCAAATCTAATAATATCATTTTCATTATTAATTAAAGATGCTCATACATTATAAATAAGTTATAGATATATTCATATTACAACATTCTCTAAACTATCTAACATAGCAATGGACGTGTCTTTAATTTTTTTAATGTATTTTACATTTTAAAACATTTGAGGAAGGTGTGACTTTTTACGATGGTATGACGTACTCATTCTTACTTGAATTTGTTGGGAAGAGATTCAATTTAGATCCAAATGTCCGGTTTAATTTATCGTTTAATCTCCCTGCAATTGAAAGGGATATTACAAACGACGATGATGTTGAATTCTTTATTGATTGTGCTACTAATTCTATAAGTGATGAAATACCAGATTGGTATATTCGTCCACCTAAAGTTGAAGCAAGGATAATACCCGGGCCATTGGGTATTCTTCAAATGGCGTGACGCGAAAAAAATAGACGTTCAGGCAGGAGGTCATGATAACATATTGACAACCCAGGAGTATGTCAGGAAAGTAAATGAAGATGTGTCTAAAGATGATCATTTTATGCAAGGGCCATGGCTACAAGCGATGGTCTATCTTCATGGTGAAGGGGTTATTATATATGGTTGTCTTGGCGATATGAAAAAACATTACATTAAGGGGAAACTTGAATTAGTGGTTGGGGTTGTCAAGAGTTGTACACCAAATTCATTGGGAGACATAACAGTTACACTAAAAGATCCAACAGGTACAATAGGAGGTACAATTCATTACAAAGTCTTTCAAAATGAAAATGATGGGTACGCAAAGTCTATCAAAGTCGGATATGTTTTAATACTTTGTAATGTTTTTGTCTGGACACCAAAACCATCACAACATTATCTTAACATTACAAGCAGAAACATTGTTAAGGTATTCGACAACGACACTAAACTTTAATCTTTTAAATGTTTATTTTTACATATTTTCGTGTATTGTTGATCCCTTCTTGACAGATCTTACTTAGCTTGTTAAAGCTTAGTTATATTGGATAAATCCAAGACAACTATGGTAGAAACTAAGATTGAGAATATCACAAACTATGCGGAATCTAGTTTGCAATACTAAGAAGAACAATGAAACAGTAAAAAACAAGATCTTTATTAAACTTTCAATATATTGAATACTATTTTGAATTACAAAATAGCTATGAATACTACTATGATTGCTATGCAAACTATGAATACTAATATAAAAACTAATGTGAAAAACTGATATCTAGATCTATGCCTTAGAGTTCCTTTTATACACCAAGGAAACCCTAATGGGCTTACAAAACGCGTCAAGTGATTAATGCATATCTATTCCTAATATATCTCATGCACATCACTTTAGTAGTACTAACTATATAACAAACAGTACTAACTAACAGTACTAATAAACTGGCAGTACTAACTAAGCTTGACAGTACTAAGTCTTCTCTTGGCAGTACTAAGTTGAACCAGCAGTACAAAGTTGTAGAAGCCCTTAATTCCTAACAGTTTCATATCCCATAAACTTATGTATTGTCTTTCAAATATACAAGATCTCTGTATTTAATCCATATGTGCTGAGAGGATGATTCCAAAAAACTTACTGTCTTGGTCTGTTTGCTAGGTTATAAAGATTTTCTTAATAAAGACTCACCACTGCCTTCACTGATATATCCACTTGACAGCGTGGTTACTCAGCATCAAAGTTATAATGCTCTTGTCAATGGATATCTTTCTCACTAGCATGAAAATATCATATCCTCTCTCTGTAAAACACATGATGAAACAGACAATGTATCATATAACCTCCATTTCAAGGATATGGCATATACCTTAGAAGCTTCATAGAATATCATATCATCTGGTTCAAACAACCTCTTCAACTCTACACCAAAGTCTCTTTCTTTATCTTCAGTAGGTTCTGTTGAGTCGTATCTTTTCATGATAGACTCCCTAGTTTGACTAGATCATCCCTGTCAAAATTCTTTAGCATATTCTTCAAGATTATGATATACTCTATGTGATTACCTACTCTGATGATTTCCATACTTTTCTTGAGTCTTCTGTGTAAAACTTCCCTGTAATGATTGGGTATTTAGTTTGTAGGAGCTTCAACATCATCCCTTCTTCTGGAAACTATTGATCATTAGCTGTTGAAGGTGTTCTTAAGACAGTTCATTTTTGATTCTTATGTTGGTTCTGAGCCTTCCTCTATCTTTGGTCTCTTTGAACTTTCTTGATTAAGTTCTTGTTCAACATCTCTCTTTGAGGCTTCCAGTACAACTTTAGGACTTTATCTTCACTCTCATTGGAGTAAAAGTATTTACCCTCTTCATTGTGGTCTCAAATAACTCTTTAATCTCATCAAAGGAAAGTTTCTTCAATTGTTGTAGAGTATGACTTCCCATATGCTTGATATAATAATACATGTAAGTCCTTTGTTGAGCTTGAGTCATAGGCTTGTTCCTTCTTTGTTCAGCTCTTTGTTGGGCAAATTTTCTTTTTCTTTCATTTATAAGCTCTACAAGTAATCTTGCCTTGTCAGCTTCAGTGTATCTTTCTCTTTCTTGTGCTTGTAACCTGTGTGCTAACTCTTCATCAACTTCAATTTGATCTTGTATGTTATCCCATTCTTCAGCATTGAAAGTGCTAGCTTTTTCATGAACTCTGGCTATCCTTTGCCTTTCTTCTTCATCAAGTTGTTCTTGCAATCTCAAAGCTTCTTCTAACCCAAGTCTTTCTTGCTCTAGTTGCAACTTTGTCTTCTTCTGAACAAGTTTAGCTTCTTTCATAATAGCTTTGCATTTATCTTTTCTTTTGCTGCACTTCTTCTGATATACACTAAACTTTCAACAGCAGTTTTAACTTCAGGGCTGGCAGTACTAACTTCTGCACCAGCAGTACTAATATCAGGCTCAGCAGTATAATCTTCTTCAGGAGTAATAAACTCAAAATCAAGTTCCTCAAAATCATGCGTATGCCTCCCTTAAGTCTGTGCACTCATCTATACTAGAGTAATACCCTCACCTTCATCAATATGAGAAATCTTCTTCCCCTGTTTAGAAGGATCCTCTTGATTATCTTCTGTAGAATACTAGTAATATTTAATGATATTATGCAAGAACTAGAGAGAGAAGTGGGTTAGAAGGTTTCTAGAGAGAGAAAGTAATATTGAATATATGTGTGAAATGTAAGAAAATGAAACAACCAACCACCCTCTCCAAGGCATGGAGAGGGTATATAAACTACATACTTGGCCAGCCATGGGCCTTAACGGGCTTTCCATGGGCCTTGGGCCAGAGTAGCTTACTAGTCTAATCATATAACACATTACGGGCTAAGACTATTACAACTTGGAAGTGACCGATACTTTTCTTGTTTCCAACATCTTCATCATCAAAAATTACAAGTCTGATCCTTCTTCTAGCTTTGCTTGACTTTACTTTGTGCTTCAACTTATTTACTTTCATGATGAGCTTAGTGTAAACAGCACCATATGTCAGTTTGGCTTTAAGTCGGATTCCAAAGTCTACGCTTTCTTAGATAATGTGGTATAAAGAACCGTCAATTCATTAAGTGTCATACTGCCCTCATCACTTCTAAGTGAGTGAACTCTTGAGAGAGGTGAATCATGGGGCATGGTAGCAGCCTCTTTGGCAACATAGGTTGTTTGTATAGATGGTGGTGAAGTTGGTGGTTGGGATGTGGATGGAGTACAGATGGGTGTGTGATGGGACTTAACTGGGATTGTTGATCCTTCACCCTGTAAAATCTGACCTTGAACAAGCATTGTTTGAAACAATGGAGTGTCCACCCCAGTATATCCCTTGGAAGCTCTTTTCATATTGCTAAATAGTTTTTGTGTAAGGGTAGGAGCAATATAACATCTTTTATGAGGTAGAAGTAATCTCTTGTACTTGTTCAAAAAGATTTGTATAAATCTTGAATACATCAAAAAATTTGTCTTACTATCCAAGTTTTTTTTACCATGGCTTCAAAAATCAATTTAGAAAAATTAAAGGTTCTGTTTGTGGCCAAGCAAATGATAAAAGTTGCTATATTGCTACAAAATTATTCCCAAGCAGTTTTCTTAGAACTTAAGTAGTGAAGGATGGTATGAATCAAAAATTTCCACTGAGGGGAAAAGTATCCCTTTTAAAAAGTTAAGTTATCAGAATTGGACACATACCCCATTAGAGCAAGTTGCTCAAAAATTTTTGAAGTAGGCAAAGTACTAATACCATAAGAATCTTCTAACTTGAGATGTCTTTAAATAGATGCCTCCGAAACAACCTTGACTTTCCCATCTATTGTAGTAATGATTTCCATGTCTCCATTCTCAAGTGTGCTTGCAGAAGCAGTTTGCCAAAACTATTCTATAAGAGAGACATAGATAGTTAGACTTTCAGTGAGGGCATACCTAATGTGACTTGTAGTGAGAAAATCAATTATCTGATGAAATCCTTCACTTCCTTCTGACTTCTGTAGGTAGGCAACCATGTTGTGCTTGTCGTAGAAATCCAAATTCGCCATTTGATGGAGAGAAGTTAGATTAGGGTTCTGGGATATGTTTGTATAGTATGTGAGCTTGGCAAAGTTAATTGAGATTAAATAAAGAGCACTTAGGGTTTTGATTTGACCTACTGAATGAAATTTGTTCTTATCTTGAAGAAAGCTTATGGTTTTATAGAAAGATCATGAATTCTCCAAATTAGTCAAACCTATAGACGAAGTTGTTGGCGAAAATTTTGTAACGGCTATATTTAATTAAGGAAATTTTGTTATGCCTTAAATAGTACTAACGGTCACCCACCAGTACTAATTTTAGCCTAACAGTACTAACTTTAAGTGTAGCCGTATTAACTTTACCCAGCAGTATTAAGATATTCCTGGCAGTACTAACTTAATACTGGCAGTGTTAAGTTTATGCCTAGCAGTACTAACTTAATACTGGCAGTGTTAAGCATTGCCATCATAAATTTAGATTCTCACAATCTCTCTTTCTGTTTTTCAGCTCACTAAATCTCTCATTTCTTTTTCTCACCAATT
Source organism: Tanacetum coccineum (assembly GCA_026074375.1). Taxonomy (NCBI): domain Eukaryota; kingdom Viridiplantae; phylum Streptophyta; class Magnoliopsida; order Asterales; family Asteraceae; genus Tanacetum; species Tanacetum coccineum. The sequence continues at coordinate 234 of BQNB010130188.1, read as the reverse complement.
CACTCTTTTTATTTTTATCACACAATTCCCTTTTTGTTGAACAAGCGAATTATCTAATTCAGCTCTAAAATCTTGCACATGCTGGTCATCTTCTTTATTTGAAGCTCCTTCTTCCTTTTCTTGACCATTTATTTCACTTAAACCATCATCTCCTTTTCCTGGTACCTCATCAGCATCCTTATTATCTGTGCTCTGAGAACTTGAAGAGAGTGGAGAATTAGAAAGAATGAGTGG
>BQNB010130187.1:0-18985 GCA_026074375.1 Tanacetum coccineum | reverse complement strand
TTTTTGTATATGTAAATGTTGAAATCAAAAGATTTATAAAGTATGCATGACCATTTCAATCCTTATAATAGTCGCCAAAAATGTAAGTGTAAATGTAGAACCCAAAAAGTATCGTGTCTAGTGCTTCACCACAGTATAATGAAAAATGATTAGTAATCAGTAATGTTCAATAAAGTAGTGTGGACCACAAGATTTCCAAAATGTATGTGACTACTATAACAAATAGAGTATCACATAAAATGTATCTTTCATGACACTGAAGCTAATTTGTGTAGCATATAATATGCAAAGTGAATTCCGCCCTGCCGGTGTCTGACCAAGACACCCAATGAGATTTGACATGGTATATATCCGTTTATCGGGAGCCCCGTGGGTAGTGAGCGCTACTCACCCGGATAGGGATAATTAGTCCCAATAGATCTATTTATAACATTCACGTTTACAATCCGTAATTAACAGTTTATGATAGTTTCGGGCATGAGAGTGGTCTAATCATTACTTAGGCAACACATAAACAGGAGATGATAACCGAAAACACTTGTGTCCAATGAAGAAATAACCATTGTATTCATAAACAGCTTTAAATACTTAAATCCATAAGTAGAAATAGTGTGATATCAATCAAGTAACCGAGTTTGTAATGAGTATGTAAACAATTTTGTAAATGTGTATGTAATCAAGTTACGAAATCAAATATGCAATCAAGTATGTAAAAGATATTGTAAATGAATGTGTAAAAAATTTGTAACGAGCATGTATTCTCCCCTGATATTTGTAAAGTAATTGTAAAACAAGTGAAAGAGGGGCTATAAACTCACCTCGATGTAGAAGAACGATTGGCAGAAATACACATTTTAAGCATAACACGAACGGAAACCGAAATGGCTCGACCAAGAAGTTGCGGTTTATCTTAACGGCTATGACCCACTAGTCTAGGATAATGTATTTAGATTTTCTGATGGATAGTCACATCAACGCGACACGTGAATAAAAGATTTAGATTTTTAAGTTGTAATAGTTTGGTGGTTGGTTAAATAAAATAAATCGAAAAGTAAACGCAAAGTATATAATGTATTCCGTATATATTACATATGAAAAATAAACAATTATATAACTCATACCGTGAATTATATAACAAATAAAACCAATCAAATAAATAATCGAGGTATATAATACATTGCAAGTATTATATAATAAATGTGAGAAAAAGAATTTAAATAAAAAGTTCTTGCATAGATGTAAACGTACGTTTTAAGGTTACAATATATGTTAAATGATGTTTGTAAAGCTTTTACAACAGTTATGATGTTATCTTCTAGTTGACAATTATAAAATATAAAATAATATCTTATAAATTTATATTTCGTTTCTTCGACGGGTTGTGGCTAAAATAGTTGTCCCATTTGTAAAAGTATAGAAATTTATAGAAATATCGGCATGACCTACTCGTTTATAAGACGTTTCCCATGTTTATAAAATTCAATGCTTTTTCCTTATTCAATCATTCCGTGTTGCAAATACGCGTGTTTTGAGATATATCTAAACTAAACAAAATAATAAATAGCACATTTATTTAACCATTTAACCACCATTAGATCTGGTTTTATATTTATGAAACCTTACGATATATTGATTTGTCGATTCATATAAACCAAACGTACCCTAATGGTTTTTCTGCTCACCCAAACACACCCTTATGGCTGTTACAAAGCCAACCAAACGTATCCTACTTGCTGATAACCACAAAACCAAACGCACCCTTCTCGCTGATAAAAACCAAACACACCCTACTCGCTGTTACAAACCAAACGCACCCTACTCGTTGTTACACAGCGAAACAAACACCCTTATTAGGCCTGCTGTTAAACCAAACACACTCTAGTAGTCCATGGCTGTAACCCAAACGCAACCTTGGTGCTGCTGTACCAAACGCACCCTTAGGGGTGGTTGTACAGCGAACCCAACACACCCTTGGGTGGTGGCTGCTTGGATGACGATAATGGCAAGATGATGGCTGAGGTAGAGGTGGTGCTAAGGTGGTGAGGTGGAGGCGATGAGGGTGGTCGTGGTGGTAAGACAGTCGTGGTGGTGGCATGGTTGTGCTGATAGTTATGGTGGTAAGGGGTTGTTGAGGTGGTGAAGATGGTGATATGGTGGTGATGCTGTCAAGATGATGACGGATGTGGTGTTGTGGCAGCTATGATGATGGTGTCAGTGGAGATGACGTGGTGAGGATAGTGGTGGTGGCTGCCAATAATTGTGCCAACGATGGTAAGATGTATGCGATGGATGTGGTGACGAGGAGGTGGTAGCTTGGTGTTTACCGCTGCTGCTGGCGATGGTGGCCAGAAACTCGCCGGAGCGGCGCCGGAAAAGTAGGGGAGGGAGATGGGGGCTAGGGTTTGCTAACTAATGAAAGGAAACCCTACCTCATTTGATTATATACTCAAAAGTATAAAATAAATGTGGCAAGTGCCATAAAGATTGGGGTTGATGGTGGAAATATTATCACAGGGACCACAAGTATAAATTTTGTAAAATGGTGGTTCGGGACTCATTTAGGCTAGCTAACGGACGATTCAAAACACGAAAGTTGCGCCATTGCGTTCGAAATGATTTTTCCCATGAAATTGAGTATTCACTCGACTATCATTGCATAATATGTTTATTATTTATTTGCGTATCCTCGAGAGTTTGAATAGTCATCTCGCTTTGTCTGTCAGTTTGTGGATGATACGCAGTACTCATATCCAAATTTGTACCCAAGGCCTTCTGAAGTGACCTTCAAAAATTTGATGCGAACCTAGGGTCGCGATCACAAATGATTGAGACAGGTATCCCATGCCTCGTGACTATCTCGTTTAGGTACATTCTTCCCAATTTTTCAATGGGATCGGTTTCCCTCATTGGTACGAAGATTGCGGATTTAGTAAGTCGGTCAATAATCACCCAAATGGTATCATAACCTTGTGACGACTTAGGAAGCTTCATGATAAAATCCATGGTGATATTATCCCACTTCCATTTAGGTATCTTGGGTTGCACCAACAAACCCGATGGCCTTTGGTGTTCAGCCTTGACCTTAGCACATGTTAAACATTTGCTAACATAGGTGGCAATGTCGGCCTTCATATTAGGCCACCAATATAGCTTCTTCATGTCCTGATATATCTTGTTAGAACCCGGATGGATAGATTATTTTGACTTGTGGGACTCCAATCATGAATCACAATAGTCCACAAATCACCATAAACAGGGTAAGCCAGCATACCTGCCATTTAAGCATAGAGTCCATCCACAACTGGGTTCCAACTTGTTTTTGTTCTATAAGATTTCTCGTATCCTTAGAATTTTCAAATCAACATACTCTAACATCCTCGTTCTTGATGTTCTCAGTGGCTTCCGTGCTTCGGTCGAGCATTCAAGATTCTTGTTTAGGAAATTCAAGCCAATATCCATGACTAAGGCTCTGAACTCTAATGGCATTATTCGCTTTTTCCCTGCTCAGAGCATCAGCACAACATTTGCCTTTCCCGGTGATAATTTCCCCGGGTGGTAATGTATTTCACAATCATAATTGCTGAGCAACTCTAACCAACGACGTTGTCTCATGTTCAGCTCCTTTTGGTTAAGAATGTGTTGTAAACTCTTGTGATCTGTGAATACCGTACACTTGGTTCCATAGAGATAGTGTCTCCAGATTTTTAAAGCAAACACTACTACTCCAAGTTCCAAATCATGTGTCATATAGTTCTTCTCATGAATTTTCAATTGGCGTGATGCATAAGCAATCACCTTCTCTCTTCGCATCAACACAACGCCCAAACCTTTGATAGAAGCATCACAGTATACGATAAAATCTTCCCTTCCTTCAGGTAAAGCCAGAATTGGTGCACTACACAACTTTTGCTTCAACAGTTGAAACGTTGCTTCTTGTTTGTCACCCCAAACAAACTTGACCTTCTTCTGAGTAAGCTTGGTCATTGGCTTGGCGATCTTTGAAAATCCTTCGATGAATCTTTGGTAATACACAACAAGGCCTAAAAATTGCTGAATCTCCGTTGGTGTCTTAGGAGATGCCCAATCTTTTATGGATTCGATCTTGGTGGGATCCACGTGAATGCCTTGACTATCAATCAAGTGGCCGAAAAATTGTACCTTGGGAAGCCAAAATTTGTATTTAGAGGATTTAGCGTACAACTCCTCTTTCTTAAGAAATTCTAGAATTGCCTTAAGATGTTCTTCGTGTTCCTTCTTGTTCTTAGAGTAGATGAGAATATCGTCGATAAAGATGATCACAAATTTATCTAAAAATGGCTTGCACACGAGGTTTATGAGATCCATAAATACCGCTGGGTTGCGTTTTTTGTCAAGCCAAATGGCATAATTGGAATCATATTGACCATATCGATTTTTTTGAAATGCAGTCTTGAGATTATCTTCTCACGTACTCGAAGCTAGTGATAAACCTGATCGCAAGTTCTATCTTGGAATAAACATAGATCCTTGTAGTTGATTGATATAAATCGTCGATCCTTGGAACGTGGATAAGATTCTTCTCCGTTTGCTTGTTCAGCTTTCAGTAGGGCGATGCACATTCACAAACGATCCATCCTTTTAACAACAAGGGACCGGAACTCACAAGATGAGGAAACTGGGTTTTATGAGCCTTTGTTCAAGAAAAGTTCTTGGAGTTGGTCCGATAATTCCTTCATTTCTGACGGGGCCAATCGATAAGGTGACCGTGGTAACGGTTGCAACACCAGGTAATCAAATCTGATTTGGGAATTCCAACTTGTCGAGTCAGGGAGACCCGTCAAGCTTTAGGAATATTCAGGAAAGTTTTCGATTAGATTAGTTACGTCCTCAGTCGCGTCTCCTCCGACTGGTCTTTAGTCTCCTTTTGTAGTTATTGTTACATGTGCAAAAAGATAGACATTTTTTTTTTTCCCTTTTAGAGCATGTACTTTTGCATTTTAGTGTGGCACGAGATGATGTTCAAACGAGTCTCGTTTCCCCGGTCGCTTCTGTCACCGCGAACAATAAACGTTTCATTTCCCTAGGGAATACGAACGATTTTCTTGGCATAAACGATGACAGCTTGGTACTTTGCCAACCAATCCATACCGATAATAATGTCGAGATACCAAGTTTCTACGGGCCATTAAGTCTATGTTTGAATGGAAGTGATTAGAAATTTAATGTATAACCCCGAATGATAGCGTTTAACCTAATTATTCTCCTGTCAGCTAGTTCAACATCATAATAATGATCTAAGGTAGATGGTGTGATATCAATTTAGGAGCTAAATGCAGTAGACACAAAGCTTCTATCGGCACCAGTATTAAATAAGACAGAAGCATAGCGGTTGTTTAAAAGGAACGTACCCGTAATGACGTTTGAGTCTGGATTTGTCCTTGCACGGCCTACCGCATACACTTTCACTAGAGCATTGCTATTTCCACCTTGGTTACCACGGTTATTGTTTTTCAGCTGTGGACAATCCCTTCTGAAAATGTCCTAGGCTCCACATTCATAGCAAGTAGGTTTCTAACCTGCCCTAGTGCCCCTTTGGTTGTTAGCAGTGTTGGCATTTGCAGTACTCCTACAGTCACGAGCCAGATGGACAACTCGGTTGCACTTGTGGCATTTGGGAGCACATTGTCCGTCATGGTGATAGTTGCATTTTAAGCACAGAGGTTTAGATCATCCGTAAGGTTTCTTCTCACCAGACCCTGCAGCATAAGCTCTTCCAGTGTTCTGCCTCTTGTTTTGTTGTTGTTGTTGGTTATCATCTTTGCTTTCTTTGTTTTCACTCTATCGTTCAGTAAAAGTATAGATTTTCTTGTCCATCAGCTCAGTTGCAATTCAATTGCATCCATGCATGGTTTTTTGGGCTTAGATGCCATTACACTTTGTGAATCATGATCGGGCCAAACCACCGACGTATTTCTATCTTGTTTGGACTCTTCAGGAAACATCTTATCACACATCAATGCCAGTTCCTAAAAACGTTGGTAGTCGCTTTATCATGTCGGTACCTTTAACCTTTAAATTCCACATCTCAGCCTCCAACTTCTTAATCTCGCCCCTTGGGCAGTACTTGTCGGTCATCTTCTTTTTCAGGTTTGTCCAAAGTCATTGCATAAGCAAACATCAGTGACCCAACATTCTTAAACGTGGGAGTTTCCACCACGTTAGAGCACTTCAAAGAAGAGTACAGGTGACAAACTTGATTTGGTTTTCCACAGTGCAGTTGCTTATACAGAACATAGTTTCCATTCTTTCAAACCACTGAGTCAACTCGACGACTCCTTCAGTACGCTTAAAGTATAGGGGTTTGAATTTCATGAAGTCTGGGTAAGTGCACTCACGAGCAGGAAGAGCTTGTGTCCTTACACCCGTGCCTGAATCATGACTGTCTTCGCCATTTTTGGCTTATAGTCGGCGTCAGTGCTACTAGTGCATAAAACAACACCTTGATCGATCAATGTTTTTTTTTTTCCTTAAGTTGAGGCATTGGGGACAGATGTGAGTGGTGGTTTGTTGTGGATGGTTGTTGGGACCTGAGTGGATCTTTTTGGTGCCATTTTCTTTAAATAATATGAAAATATATTACTAGTAGATTTCAATAAAATCATAACCATTGACATGACATCATGCCACAATAAGTAAGTGAGATCACATATAGTTGAAATATACATTGAATGAAGTAACAAGGAGTAGCTACAAATCGGACATTCATTCATAATAAATTCGATTACAGACATGACATAATCCATCCATTCCATACATAATCTAGAAAAACATACATGATCGGTTTAGATACAAAATGATCCCTACCATTAGGTTACAAGATAAAGAATATACAACCTAGAGCCTTACTAGTCGGGAGTTACCCGTAATACTTAGTAGGCTAAACAACATAGCTGCAACATAACAAATCTAAGAGCTACTACCGGCCTCCTCTGGTATCTCAGGCTGTGCTGAACCTCCAACGGGTCCCTGCTGACCCTACAGTGCTATCACCTGTGTCTGCAGTGTAATCACCAGTCTCAGTGTCTCCACAAGTTGTGCCTGTCGAGCGCGGTCTACTGCTCGTAAAGGTGCAATCTCTGATTGCTGACCTAACACTGTAGTATGCAGTGCCATAACCTCAGAACGGGCAGCGTTACTAGCAGCCATAGACCGTCCCCAGGCCTTACGGGAAAGTCTAGCCTCTCTCTCCATGAGTAAAGCAGTGTAAGCATGGGAGCGTCTATCCCTCTGTAGTAAGTTGAGCCGACCGCTCAACACTACTCTAGCATCCTGTGCCTCATCCAGTCTTCCCTAAATCTCGTTTGTGTCCTGCCTAACCATAGTGGCAAACTTTGTCATCCGTCGACCCAACTCTGTGTCATCAGTGGCTGGTGCCCCTGGCATGCCCAGAAGCATCTCATCCTAAGTGTCTGTAATCCCATAACCAACATCTCTCTCATGATCACGCCTAATCTCCGCGTCCAAAGTAGCAACAAAACCATAGTCTGTCCTAAAACCTCTAGTAGGTCTAGGTGTAGATGAGCTCTCTCTAACCTCATATCTGGGACCCTGAACAATACACAACCTCTTCTGAGGTGGTAAACAAACCTTGGGCTTGTTCGCTCTATGGTCAGTAGAGGGTAGGAGAAAAGGTGATGATGGTGTAGGTAACGGTATAGGTAGAAGTGGTGGTGTCCCTGATGGTGGTGCTAAGGTATAGGTGGATGGTGCAGCAGCCATCATCATGGCCATAGGTGACCTGGTATGTGAGAGTATGATAGGTGGTGGTAGTGGTAATGAATGAGAAGTGGATGGTGACTCGGCCCTCTGCCAGATCATAGTAGCTCTATATCCCAAAGGATAAGTAGGACTGGCAGGTAGTGGTGGAGGTGATATAAGTAAGGGTGGTGATACTGACAGTGGTGGAGATGGTATATGTAGTAGTGGTGATGATAGTGGAGTAAGTGTAGATGGTGGTGGGGTAGATATGGCAAGAAATCTCTCAACCTCGGGGTAGGATGGGTTTAAGATATGGCAAAAGAAGAACAAAGAAAGAAAATAGAAAGAAATCTATCCTCATCCTCTGCCTCAGAGGGGGAAAATGTGTACTGGTTTTGCTTGCTTGAGCTGGGATGATTATCATAACTATGTATATTGATGTACTCGGTTGGTGGTGGATAAAGTGGCCCGGAGCTCTGGAGTGCTTGCTACTCCCTCCTCCCTTCCTCATCGTCCCTCGTCCTTCCCTCCCCTCCTAATACCTTCCAGCCTGTCTTCAGGAGGGCTCATCCTTCCTCTAATCATATCTAGCAGTAGTAGGATAATCAGCTGTGGCTGGCATCTATCCGCCTCAGGGATCCCCTCTTCGTTGTCCTCACCTCAGGATCCTCATCTGGATCAGGACTCAAGAACTTATACTTGGTTTTGAATTGGCTTTGAGTGGTGAGACAAACAGCAAGCAGCAGGCTAAGCATGTGGCTGCTGACTCAGTTTGGGAGTAAATCATCCTCCGGTAGGCATACATAAACTCCGGGGTATGTTTTCCGGATCAGGATCAAACTCTGGTTATAGAGGTGGCGTTCGGGGTGACTACTTGCTCCTATGGGCCACGACGGCACATAATCGTGTAGATGGCGGAGCCTGAAGAAAAGAGGCAACAAAGTATTCGTATGCATATAGATCCTCTTGAGCACATACATGGGTGGTCCATCGGACTCCGGAGATCCTACCGGCCACCTCCGTTATTATGTCAATTTTTGTTCTTTTTCTTAAGAATCATGGGTGGTGGGTCCATCGACCACCCTCCCGGAGAGCCTATGTCTGACATACCCTTCAAATGGACTAGATAACGCCATGGTAGGTGGACTGTGGTGGAATCCTCCGGAATCCGACATAATAATATCTGAAAATAATATCTGAAAATCAAAAGTAGCTTATATAAGTATTAATATAAGACTCTTATCGTAATATACAAAGTATTTTTTAACATGTATATCAATCATGAATGCATCTAGTCTAACCAACTAATGCAACACTAGTGTATGTCCCGTGAAAACCCTTTTTGTATGAATGCAATGTTTGAAAACGGTTATAGTCTAGCAAAACATTTGACCTAGTTCTCTATAACCTGGCTCTGATATCAATCTGTAACACCCCCAAATTGGGTCGCAGCGGAATATAGGTTATGGGGGTGGTACTTCATAGATCAATAGCACAAGATATATATAAGAACAACCATTTAAAAGTCGTTTAAAACTGATACATTAGATTTAGCAAAGTACTTGTTACAAAAGCCCGAAGCTTCACTTGTTCAAAATACAAATTACAAAGATTCTAGTCCATAACAAATGTTTCCCAAAATGTAATGCACCAAATATTTAATGCATACGACTTCTAAAATAATGACCACCAATGTATCCTTGGTCTTGTACCTCATTGATCTCCTAAGAAAACATTGCTTAAAACGTCAACAATAATGTTGGTGAATTCATAGGTTTGTAAAATGTATAATGTAGGACCGCAAGATTTCCCCATGATAATGCAACAGATGCAAACATCATAAAATGTAATTACGTTTCCCTAAGCTCATGACACTGAAGTTCGACATGTATGAATTGCAATATAAATTGCCAACATTACCCGTGATGATGTTCTAACCCGCAACATCCAAAATCCGACATGGTATACGCCCATTGTTCGGCAAACCGGCACAGTGAGCATGACTCACCCGGACGGGGATGTCAATCCTAAATAGATCTATTTATAACATTCCCGTCACAACAAGTAATTGACAGTTCATGATACCGGGCTTAGAGGATTATCGCTACTTAGGCAAACACGTAATTGTAATGTGAAATGTCCACTTGCGTCTAATTGTAAAACATGCATATGTTTCTCACCTCAAACTTGTAAATTATTATAAATGTAAAACGTGGGGCTATGAACTCATCTGGAGTGAGTGAATCGATAATGTAAATCAAATGAGTCACAAATACGCCCGAATGCAACCTAATTGATTATAGGTCGTATAAGTACTAAACACTTTGATTAACTAATACCATATATAATTTTATATAGCTACATCACCATCTAATCATATTAGTGAAATCATATTTATAAAGTGAAAACGTTTATAAATATCACTTTAGTGAAAATGGTGTAACTTTCTCGTTTTAAGTCCGTTTCTTACGTTTTTTATGTCCACGCTTTCGTATTAAGACGAGTTATCACTATATTACATTTTCATACTTTCAACCCAGTGGTGAATAGTACTTTTTACTTTTCTTACGCTTTTATAAAATTATTTTTATAAAATTAATCATCGTAAACTCGTAAATGTCGTATCTTATTCGTTTTAACTCCGTTTGTAGTGATTCCTTCGAGCACGTCTTCGTATTTAAAAGTTCTATCTAATTAATGATGTTTTAAAAATAAATATATTTGATGTGAACAGTAACTTTTAAAAAACTATTTTTATAAAAGTATTTATTATCGGAAACTTGCGAAATTCATAACTCCTTCGTTATTGATCCAAAAATTACGATTCTTAATGTTTTGGAATCCTAAAAATAAGTAATGTCTGAGAAAAATAATCATTTGTATATATCAAAAGTGAATTGTATTAAGTTTTTATAAAATTTCTTTTATAAAACAATTTTTATAACTAAATCTTGCAAATTATGTTTCTCCTTCGTTATAGCTCGGTTTTTCGAGTTTCTTACCTTTTTGGAATCCTAATGAGATGTAGTATTTTATAAAAATCTAAAATGAATTCTTTATATTTTAAATTAAAACAGAATGTTTTGAGGTTTTTGTTAAAATGTGATTAAAACTAGTTTTTATAACTTTCTAGTTTAGTAACTTTGTTACAAGTCCATTACAACACTTAATATCACATGTCCTACATACTTAGGGTCCTTAGTCCATAGTTTGTCCAAATATTGTCCAAGAATCACAAGGTTCATAAGTCTACTTACTTATTTGTTCATGAACTTTTATAAGTACACTTTTTAGGTAACTAGTTTATATATGCTTTTTATACATAAACCATACTTATATAATGTATATACTTTCATTATTACATGTTCATAACATCAATATAGCACATGACAAATTCTATCAAACCATGATCATATGTAAATCCCATTTTTCATGTAAGTAAGTTTCTTAGATGGTGATTAACTATACAAACGTCATATATGCATAAAATCACAAATATAAAGAGATTAAGGTTTTTAGGTAACCTTAGTATGGAGTAGGATGATGAAAAATATGATCTAAACCCTTGTTTAGGTATTTAACCCAAGCTTCCAATACAAAAGAATATCTAAATCCAAGAAAACCCTAATATTGAGCCTTCTTGCTTTAACACTTGTAAACCCTAAACCAAACCTTCTAAACACCTTAGGATATCTTAGATATGATGTAGGAACACTTGTGTAAGTGGTAAATAAATTTTGTAAGGATTATGTATGTTGTTTGTGTTGAACCGTGGGTGGGAGCAAAAGAAAGAGAGAAATAGTAAAGTTTTCTTATGTAAATGTGAAGTGTATGTGTTTCTCTTATTAGTTGCTTGCATTATATACACATTTTACTAGTCCAAGACTTCCTAAGAAAGGCTAAGACATAAGGAGGATTTCTAGAAAGTCTTATGGTCAAAACAACTAGTCACTAGTCTTAGGTTTAATGAGTTGTGGTTTGTACAATGTCTAGTTGATAAGTTGTGTGCCTATTGTCCCCTTGGGGCAATGTTTTCATCCGATTTATGAGGGGAGGGGGAGTACAAGTTGATTTTTGGTCTTATACAAAATATCTAGTATTTACTTGAATTTACAAGTTGTAGTTTAAACATAAAGGTAAATACTTGTAATTTGTAAGTCTTGGTTTGTTTTTCTTGCATAAAAATTTGGCCTATATGATATATGTGGTGAAGTTTTATAAGAACTTTGGGTATTGGGTATAATAATGAGTATTTGTTGAAGCATAGAAAAGTTTTGGTGGTTTCGGGAATGCCTAAACGTATTTAATCGCGAAACGTAAACACTTTACGTAACCAATAAAAATAAAATGTGTAAAGTTAATAACTATCCTCTAAATAATTATCTAACGCTTGTTTGATGTAAACATTTAATTGTTTGATGCCCGTTTACGTTGAATGATCATTTTTAGTTTACGTGATTTAACTTAACACTTTAAAATTAAAAGCAAACACGTACGAGACTAAAAATAAATAGTTAAATAATGACATCATACAATGACCTAAAAAACGGGGTGTTATACAAAACACTTAGCTTGTTTCCATCAAGATGATTAGTGATAACATTCATTGTTGATTATCATGGATTAAGTCCAAGTGACTAATTGAGTTTGTGGTATTTGGAGGTTAATCATACTTCGAGTTTTTCTCAGACTCTTACTTATAAATGTTTTACAAACTCCCACATTACTCTATACCACACTTATACATCACTCTCACTTTCATAATTTCTAACCATTTGTCAAACCCTTCTTACCCCAACAAATGATAAAACATTACTCATACACAATCCCATAAACATTCTATACACTTCCCCAAATCATTTCATAATCATCCCGTAATCATGTTTGCCCACTCTTTTCTGTCTTATTGGTAACATGATTATGAACCCAAATTAATTCTTTGATTTCATACTTATCTTCATCATCTTTATACTTTTTCCTGATAAACCTTCATAAGCTTAAACCTTCCTTACTTAAACATTCTCCAATCTTATCCTTACATAGGACAACTCACATGCTCTTACACCTTGTACTTCATTGATGAAACCAAATAACATCACTCTTGTAGCATCATTATCCCATGTAAATAACCCATTTTGTATAATTATTGCAATAATTGATACTTAATCGTTTATATTTGAGATTTGCAGTAACTATGAAGTACTTTTTGTATATTAGAAAAAAGGCACCGGAGCTTGAACGAAGACATTTGAAGATTACTATTCTGACATCCTATACGCCGTATCCATCAAGGAAGATACGGCGTATCTGTGCATGCACTTCATAAAAGACCATGAAGGAATAAAGACCAATACGCCGTATCCAGAGGAACCCTATATGCCGTATTCATTTTAAAGTAATAAAATATTTTGGAAGATATCGAACGTGGTCCTTACTCCAAGAAACTGTCAATACGCCGTATCCAAGTCACTCGATACGCCGTATCGACCAAATTCCATACCCTATAAATAGAAAACCTAAAAATGGGTTTTTAGTGTGCTTGATCATATTTTTGATACCTTATCCACAAAAGTGGATTTTCAGAAGACAAGAAGGGCAAAAGAGGTCAAGCGAAGCTACTAATTCCATAGGAAACACTTTGTAATCTCCTATACTCTAGAAATCGTTTGAGTTTTGGTATCTTTCGTTTAACTCGGTTAATTTACCTTGGTTGAATTATTACTCTTGTATTGATTATGCCGTTTGAGGGCTAATACCCTTGGCTATTAGCCAATTATTATGAATATTTGAATGTTTGGTTTGTTTATCTCGAATGCTTAATTTATCGTTGATTGCTTGTTTATGTTTATCAATTTATACTTGTTTACGTGCTTTTGTATGCGACCTATCATTCAACTGGATCTAGTGATACTAATAAGCACATGTGATAAGCTAAAAGGCAAAACCAGATCAAGTATATGATTTGGTAGTTCTTTCATGGTGGTGACATGTGGATGAAAAAAGTAAAAGTCACGACAATGTGGTCACTCAATAACACTTGAAGCTTAAATGTCTTCTTTGTGTTCTTCACTTGCTAGAACTGGAAATGATTTGGTGGTTCTTTCATGGTGGTGACATATGGATGAAAAAGTAAGAGTCACGACAATGTGACGACTCGATAACACTTGAAGCTTGAATGTCTTCGTTGTGTTCTTCACTTAGTAGTAAGTGGATATGATGCATTTCATTATGAAATTCACTTGACCTTTGACAACATAGGCACACATGTTTATGAGTGTCGGGATATGAGGATGAGACGCATTTCATTGCGACATTTACTTTGGTGGTTTGGGATGCACTAGAACTAGTTATGAGGTTTTATGGTTATGAGGTTTGAGTGTATGGTAGAAGTTATAGGTGAACGAGTGTGTTATCCCTTCCCATTAAATTCGTGCTCATCTGGACATAAATTGAGGAATAAAAAGAATAAATGAAGAAGAATAGAGACGCAAGCGATGAGCTTGACAATGTCAAGACAAATGATGGTTAGCATACAACAAACTTCATCCACGAAGTTATGTAGCTCTTCTTGAGCATTGTGAATGTTCATAGAACAATCATACTACGAGGTATGAGGTTATCTTAAAGGTAGTAGCGGAAAAGGTGGACGGAAGGTATTAACCATCTATTTTATAATAGAGGCATGATTAAGGTTTTTGTGAAACGAATTTGACATGAACAATGAGTGATATTTTAATTGCATTTCGCTAATTAAAAATACTTAAACATTTCGGACGAAATATTTAAGTTGTCAAACCTACTTAGAGGTGTATTAGATTTTTATCTAACCTTACCTTGACGAAAGAGTAGATCATTTTGAAAAGAACGAGATGATGATTAAGGGAATGTGTGAGTGGAGACTCTAAGAAACTTAAGACCATTTAGAGACTATTATGACCTATCGGATTGTGATGCTAAGGTTCGCATGTAATAAGGGTATAAATTCTAGTGTCAAGAAATCTATACCTATAAGTGTTAGCCTCAAAATATTAAGTCGAACAAGGAAACTCGGTCTTTATTTATTAGTCGTTGTAATTGGCTAGAAAGGGAGTCGGGCTTGTGATTTAATCTAATATTGTATACGTTGCGGGCTAAAGCCCAAAAACCCGAGCCGCCCCAACAAGCCTACACCTAGGCGTCACCCTAAGTTAGAAAGAAACTATAAATACCCCTCTCCATCCCATGGAGAGGGTGTTAGTCTCATTTGTATTTTTCACAAGGTAATCAACCTTCTCATTCTTCTCTCTACTTTCTCTCTCTAAAATTCTTTCATTCTTCTATCTCTTTTCTTATGGTTTCTTATCATTGATTCATACCTATTTGTATGGAAGTGAAATGATATAATAAGGTACCGACATTTGGTATCAAGAGCCTAGGGGATACCGAGTTGTGTTCGTGTGGTTTATTTACATTTTTTTTTCTTTTTCGGTTCGAAAATTCTATAAATCTTTCAAAAGTGAGTTTTTGATCTTCCTAACTACTCAAGGTTTTATCTTGTTTAAAGTTTAGGAGGTATTAATCTTTCATTTTTGTTGTTTATATAATTTTCGGTTCGTTTTTTATTGTTAAAATCGGTTCCGAATTTGGAAAAAACGGGTATATCGGAAAATAGTACACCGAATTTGAGTAATATTCTGAGTTTGAAAACAAATTCTACCGAAAATATAGTATTACCGAATTTGATAAACAAGCCTTATCGAATCTGTGTCTTATAATCAGTATTCCGAATTTTGTAATAGTGCACACATTTTTCGGTTTTATCGAAAAGTGTGTTCTAGGATTTCATTTCATTCTCGGTAATTTAGCATAAAATTTGTAATAGATACACAAACTCTCGGTTCTATCGAGTTTTGTGTTAGGAGAGTTATTATCGAATTTTGTAATAGGCAAATTTGTTAGATAATTTCCATTTGTAACTTGCCGAATTTGCTTCGACGACTTGTTCGAGAAATTTGTCCGACAAATTCTACCGAGTTTTGCTTTGTCCGAGAAACCTTCCGAGTTTGATCTATCCGATATCTTACAACATTTGTTACCGGATTTGATTTACCGAATTTGTTACCGGATTTGATTTACCGAGTTTGTTACCGTGTTTATTACCGAATTTGCTTTACCGATTTTGTTACCGAATTTGTTACCAAATTTGGTACCGGATTTGTTTAATCAAATTTGTAATTCGAACCTGTAACATCAAGACCAAACCACAACACAACTCTATCATCTTAAGATCCTACAAATCATTTTCACTTCATAATTCAACAATCATTCATCATGACAACTCCAATCACAACTTCCACAACCGACAGTCAAATGCATAACAACATCATGGCAGCTGGATCAAGGGATCGTCCACCAATGCTTGCAACAGGACGATATGCACAATGGCGATCACGGTTCTTACGATACATTGATACAAGACCAAATGGTGATGCCTTACGGAAGTGCATTCTCAAAGGTCCTTACACTCCAACGATTGTCACAACACCAGCTGTTCCTGCAACAGAGGATTCTCCAGCAGTTCCTGAACAAACAACAGTCGAGACTGTTACGAATATGACTCCTGAAAACAGAGCTCATTTTGAATCAGAAAAGGAAGCGATTCATTTGATATTGACTGGAATTGGAGATGAAATATACTCAACTGTTGATGCATGTCAGACAGCTCAAGAAATGTGGGAAGCCATCGAAAGGCTACAACAAGGTGAATCACTCAATATTCAAGATGTCAAGACAAACTTATTTTGGGAGTTTGGTCAATTCACCTCTCACGATGGAGAAACAATTGAGTCTTACTACACAAGATTCTACAAAATGATGAATGAAATGATCAGAAACAATTTGACAGTTGCAACGATGCAAGTCAATGTTCAATTTCTTCAACAACTTCAACCAGAATGGTCAAGATTTGTCACAATTGTGAAGCAACAACACAAGTTGGATGAAGTTTCATACCATAAGCTCTTTGACATTCTGAAACAATACCAAAAGGAAGTTAATGAACTCCGTGCTGAAAGAATGGCCAAGAATGCTAACCCATTAGCACTTGTTGCTACTGCTCAAACACTTCAAGACCCTTATTACCAAACATCAAAACCTCACAAATCATATGCACCAACATCAAAAGCTTCACTTCCAACCAGATCTCATGCAACTACAAGATACAAAGGCAAAGAGATAGCCAAACCAATCACACCACCATCTGAGTCAGCTTCTGAAGAAGACAGTGATCCTGAACAAGCTCAGAAGGATAAAGACATGCAGAAAAATTTGGCTCTCATTGCAAAGTACTTCAAGAAACTCTACAAACCTACCAACAACAACCTCAGAACTTCCTCAAACACCAGAAACAAGAATGTGGATACTACTCCAAGGTACAAGAATGACAATCAGACTGGACAGTTTGGGAATCAGAGGGCAGTGAATGTTGTTGGGGCTAGGGAAACTGTAGGTGGTCCAGTAGTGCAACAGTCTGGGATACAGTGTTTTAACTGCAAGGAATTTGGTCATTATGCTAAGGAATGCAGAAAGCCAAAACGGGTTAAAGACTCCACGTATCACAAGGAAAAGATGTTGCTGTGTAAACAAGCTGAGAAAGGTGTTCAACTTCAAGCAGAGCAATCTGACTGGCTAGCAGACACGGATGAAGAGATTGATAAACAAGAGTTGGAAGCACATTACAGTTACATGGCAAAGATTCAGGAGGTTCATAATGCATACTCAGGCACAGACACTGAGCCATTGGAACAGGTACAATACGATACTGACAATAATGTGTTTGCCAATGACATACAATATTTTGACCAATCTGAATTCATTAGTAACACATGTGCAGTGGAAACGGGTGATAGTAATGTCACTCCTGACTCACCGGATATGTGTGATAATGATATTCAGGATGACCAAAATGATGTAGAATGTGATGATGAGCGTGTTGCACTTGCTAATTTAATTGCTAATTTAAAGCTTGATGTCGATGAAAATAAAAAGATTCAAAAGCAATTAAAGAAAGCAAATGCAACATTGACTCAAGAGTTAACTGAGTGCAAATCTATTCTTGCGGAAACTAGTAGAACTCTAGGGGAATCTAATAGTATTCGGGATAGTTGCTTAGTTGCACTTCAAAATAAACAGACTGAGTTTGAGAGGTTCAAGGCCTTTAATGATCGTACAGTTGACTATGACAAACTTGAACATAAGTTAAATGAAGCTCTAGGACTATTAGCTCAAAAAGAAATTGACATAAAAGAAGGTTTAAAAGTTAAAGCCTATGAAATTTCAGTTGTCAAAGAGAAACATGATGAGTTAGTCAAACAGAGTCTTTTAACCAAGTCACATTACGAAGGTCTTGTCAAGGAGAAAACAAAGGTAATAACGGATTTGAAGCTTAAGGAAGAAAAAGATATTGACAAAATGATTTCAATGGAAAACCAGTTAAAGTTTTTGAATGAAATTGTTTACAAACGGAGTCAATCAATCCAAACCATTCATATGTTAGCACCCAAATGCCCTACATTTAATGGAAGACCTACCTTTGCCAATCCAAGATACCTCAAAAAGGCTCAAAATGAGATACCATGTTTGTATGCGATCCCACATGACCAATCTGATCCTGCAAACAGACTCGTCCCCGATCGGGAAGAGACTCTGACTCTTGAGAACGAGAGTCGATCAAAATTGAATAAAGACTTAGTGAAACCTTTTGACTACACAAAGTTAAATAGTCTTTATGAAATTTTTAAACCCCTAACCCAGCATTTTGAAATTCTGTTCGCACAGGCAAATGAAATAAGAAAGAAAATGTGGAGAACATCATTTGTGAAAACAAAGCCAAATATTTTCAAAAACATAGATTTCTTACCAGTGTCTAAATCAATAAGCAAAAGTAGACAAGCATATAATGTCATGACAAATAACATTAATCATCTGAAAGAAATTGTCAATCAAGCATGGGTAAAACATTCAAACGACCTTCTTCATCTTCGTAACCCAACTGAGCAAGATATAGAAATCCTAGTTAAGACATGTTTGATGCCCCTTGCCCTTAATTGGCTTTGTATTTTGTCAGAACTGAATACCAATTGGCTGACATGTTTACTAAAGCCCTTCCCGAAGAAAGGTTTCAGTATCTCAACATGTACATATTTTTGAAAAAAGAAAAATACAAAAATATAAAATTTCAAAAAGAAAATACAAAATCAAAAAATCAGAA
>BQNB010130185.1:0-18985 GCA_026074375.1 Tanacetum coccineum | reverse complement strand
TATAGAGGAAAGGATCAAAGTAGCAATTCATCCGGAATACCCAGAGCAAACAATAGCAATAGGCTCCACTCTAATGGAAGAGGGGCGAAGGGAATTATGCAACCTGCTTAGGCGTAACCTGGACATATTCGCTTGGAAACCAGCAGACATAACAGGGGTTTCGCGATATATAGCGGAGCACCGGCTGAATGTCCGTGAAGGGTGTCATCCAGTTAGACAAAAGATAAGAAGCCAAGCACCAGAAAGAAACAAGGCAATACAAGAAGAAGTGGAAAAACTTATGGAAGTTGGTATCATAAAGGAAGTTCATTACCACAGTTGGCTGGTAAATTCGATAATGGTAAAGAAGCATGACGACAACTGGAGGATGTGTGTGGACTACAAGGCATGCCCTAAAGATGGCTATCCACTCCTAGAGATAGATTGGAAGGTGGAATCCCTCTGCGGATACCCCTTCAAGTGCTTCCTAGATGCGTACAAAGGATACCACCAGATAAAAATGGCGAAGGAGGATGAAGAAAAAACGGCGTTTGTTACCAGCCAAGGGATATTCTGTTACTCAAAAATGCCTTTTGGTCTGAAGAATTTTGGAGCAACTTATCAACGTTTGGTAGACAAAGCATTCCAGAAGCAAATTGGCAAGAATTTGAAGGTATAAGTGGACGATCTGGTGATCAAAAGCCGCACAGAACAAAAAATAATAAGGGATATTGAAGACACATTTAGGACCCTTAGTGAAATAAACATGAAGTTAAATCTCAAAAATGCACCTTCGGGGTGGAAAAAGGTATGTTCCTAGGATACAAAGTGAACACCAGGGGAATAAAAGTTTCCCCGGACAAGGCAGAAGCCGTCTTAGGCCTGCCATCCCAAAAATGTCTGAAAGACGTACAAAGAATAAATGGAAAGTTAGCAAGCCTAAATAGATTCCTGGCCAAGTCAGCAGAAAAGTCGCTACCGTTCTTTAAAAATTCAAAGAAATGCACAAAGAAGAGCGACTTTCAATGGACTGCAAAAGCGAAAGCTGCATTCAGGCAAATGAAAAGGCTAATAGTAGAACTGCCCACACTAACCGCACCTATGAAAAAGGAGGAACTTATTGTTTACCTTGCGGCAGCCAGGGAAGCCGTGAGTGCAGTGTTAATGTCCGAAAGAGAGACAAAGCAAATGCCAATTTATTTCGTTAGTCGTGCCTTACAAGGTCCAGAAATAAATTACACATCGATGGAAAAGTTAGTATTGGCTCTGGTACATGCTAGTAAACGATTAAAAAGGTATTTCCAAGCACATCCAATCATTGTCATCACCGACTAGCCAATCAAGCAAGTGTTATCAAGACCCGAAACTGCAAGTAGGTTGCAAAAATGGAGCATAAAGCTGGGGGAATATGACATACAATACAGGCCAAGAATATCCGCCAAAGGACAAATCCTGGTAGACTTCATAGTGGAGCGACCGGAAGATGATTCCCTAGCCGCAACCATGGAAGTTGAGGAAGAGCTTTCAGACCCATGGACACTGTTTAGAGGCGGATCATCATGTATAGATGGTTCCGGAGCCAGACTAATACCAACTGACCCAAAAGGGACAGAATTTACCTACGCTCTAAGATTCAGGTTCAATGCGACCAACAATGAAGCCGAATATGCGGCTCTCATCGCCGGTCTTAGGATCGCAGAGAAAATGGGAGTAAAAAACCTTCAAACACATGTAGACTCCCGCCTAGTAGCTAACCAAATCAATAGATCCAACATAGCTAAGGAACCTGGCGTGATACGATACCTAGAGAAAGTGAAAACGCTTACCAGCAGTTTCAAAAAGTTCTCAATCAAACAAGTGCCCAGAAGTAAAAACAAAAATGCTGATGCTCTAAGTAAGATTGCGTCCACCATCTTTGCTCACCTAACCAAGCAGGTCCTAGTGGAAGAACTCAAAGAAAAATCAATAAATGAAGCAGAAGTGTTAACAATCATAGAGGAAGAAGGAAATACTTAGATGACCCAAATTTATGAATACCTCACGGAAGAAACACTCCCAACAGAAAGCAAAAAGGCAAGGGCAATACGGCTTAAATCAAGACGGTACCCTATGATTGACGGAGTCCTGTACAAGAAATCCTTTCTTGAGACATGGTTATGGTGTGTTAGACCATTGCAAGCAAACCATGTCATAAGAGAAATCCACGAAGGATCCTGCAGCATGCACGCCGGACCAAGGTCCGTAGTAGCCAAAGCTATACGAACAAGATACTACTTGCCAACCATGCATAAAGACGCAAGGAAAGTGATACGGGGATGCCAAGACTGTCAGGTTCACTGTCCCATGCCAAGGAACCCGCAATAGAAGTTAACCCATATCACTTCTCCGTGGCCATTTTATAAAAGGGGAATTGACATTGCCGGACCTTTCCCAAAGGGTCCCGACAAGGTCAAATTCCTAATAGTAACAATTGACTACTTCACAAAGTGGATTGAGGCAAAACCTGTTGCAACCATAACAGGTAACCAAATCAAAAAGTTTGTATGGATAACATAGTTTTCAGGTTTAGTTTACCGGGGAAAATAGTATCTAACAATGGAAAGCAATTTAGAGATAACCCATTGTTGTGTTTCAAAAACTTTAAATTTATAATACTGAAAATACCAATTTATTATATGGAAACACACGGGTAAAAGTATAACCCACATAAGTAGTATAATCTTTTTAGGTAAGACCAGGTCATTCCACCCCACTCCCACCTTGCCCACGACCCCCCGCCCCTCCCTTCCACGTCGACCCCCTCCCCTCCCCCTTCTCACCCCCACCCCACCCCTCCACTTCGTCCCCTCGCCCCCCCCACCTCACCCTGTCCTCCCCCCTTCTCCTCTCACGACCCCACACATCACACCTTTCCAACCACCACCTCGCCACGTGCGCCTCCCCACCCACCCCCCCCCCAAGCCCCCTTCAACCCCTCCCCCCCCCCCCCCCCCCCCCCCCCCCCTCTCCCCCCCCCCTCCCCACCGACCCCCCCCCCACCTTCCCCCCCAGCCCCCAACCCCCTACCCCCCCTAACAGTTTTCTCCAGCTCCGTCCCCCTCTCTTCACCCCCTCTTCGCACCGCCCCTCCACTCCATCTCACACTCCCCCTTCCCCCCCACGACGCCTCCTCCCCTCCCCCCGCCCTCCCCTGTCCCCCACTTCCTGCTAAATCCTCCACCCGCCCCCCCTCCCCGCTTGCTCCACCCCCCATTGTACACATCTCCCTCATCTCTCATTCTCCCCGACCCCTCCTTCACCTCCCACTACCCTCTCTACTCCCCCCCACACCACCCCTCCGGACCTCCCCCCCGTCCCCCCCCATTTCCTCCGTTCCACCCCTCCCCCATCACTTACCCCCTCCCCCCCCCCTCAGCTCCCAAGCCTCCTCCCTGCCCCCCCCTCCCACACCCCCGCCACCTCCCCCCCCCCCCACCTCTTCCCCCCCGAGCCCCCCCCCACCCTCCCCTCGCCCACCCCCCTCCGTCTCCCACTCCCCCCCTACCTTCCCCCATTCCCCTCCCCCTCCCCCACCACCTCTCCTTCCCGCCCAATCAACCCCCCCCCCCCCACCCCGCCCCACCCCCCCTCCACCCCATCTTCCCCCCCCCTGCCGCCACCACCTCCCCCCGCAGCCCCCTTACCTCCACCCACCCCCCTTCTCCCCCACCCCCCCCACAACCAAAACACTTCCCCCCCCCCCCACTCACCCGCCCCTCCCCCCCCCTCTGCCCCTTAGTCCCTCACTCCCCCCCCCCCCCCCCCCCTCCCCCCCCCTCCTCCCTTCCTCCACCCACCATCCCCCCCCCCACCCCCCAACCCCCCACCACAAGCCGACCCCCACCCCTTCCCGCCCCCCTCCCCCCCCTCGCTCGATCTACCCTTCCCCCTCCCTACCAGCCTCCCCCCCCTGCTTCCAAATGCAGTCCCCCTACCTTCCCCCCACCAAAACACTCTAATCCTCTCTCTGGCCCTCCCCTCTCCAATTCCCACGCGTCGCCACGCAGCTCCACCCCACTTCCCTCTCCCCCTCCCCTCTCCGCCCCTACCCCTCCTTACGCCCCAGCCTCCAACCCTCCTCCCCCCCACCAAATCTACACCCCCATCCATCCCTCCTACCTTCGCCCCACTCCTTGCTACAGCTCCCCCCGCCTCACGCTCCACTCTCTCCACCTCACCCGCGCCCCTCCACCTCTCAGCCTCTTCCACCCCCCACCCCCCACGATACTCTCCACCTTCTAACCATCCCCCCAACTCCCCATACTCCCCCTACCACCGCTAAACCTTCCCGACTCCACTCCCTTCGACACCTCACATCCACCCCGAAACCACCTCCACTCCTCCCTCTCCCCCCGCTTCCCCCACCCCCCCCCAGTCCCCTCCCACCCGCACCCTCTCCACCGACCATTACGCCTGCCCCTCCGCCACGCGCCGCCTCACACTCTTCCCTCCTCCCATCCCCCCCCACCCCCCTTCTTCTCTTCCTCCGTCGTTGCCCTCTCGTCCCCCCCTCACCCCCCTCCCTTCCCACCCCTCCCCCTTCCCCCTGACCTCCCCGTGTCACCACTCCCCTCTCATCCCCCCTCCTAACTCCTAATTCCCCCCCTTCTCCACCTATCCCCTTCCTCCCTATCCCTCTTCATCCACCCCTTCAGCGGCCAACCTCTCCTATTTTAGCACCCACCCCCCCCTCTCCTCCCCTCCGCTCCACCATCCCCGCCTTCGCCACCCCTCCCTCCCCCGACCACGTCCGACCCTCAGCCCCCACCTCCCACCCCCCCCTCCCACAACCCCCTCCCTTTACCCCTCCACCCCCCCCTCCCCTCCGCGTCTCCCACCCCCCCCCACCCCTTCACCCCCCCCCGCCTCAATCCTATCCCCCGATCCCACCCCACTTCTCCCCCGTTCCAGTCCCCATCCCCACGCCCCTCCTCCCCACCCCCCACCCGTCCGATCCAGCCTCCACTCTCCACATACTCCCAACCCCCTCTCCCCACCCCCAATCTCCCCCTACCACCCATCCCTCCCCCCTCCCTGCCCCACTTCCCCCCACCCACACCCCCATCCTCCTTCACCAACTCACCCACCCCTCCTCTTCCCCTCCCTTTGCCCCTCCTCCTTTCCCCCCCACAACCCACGTCTCCCCACCCACCGAATCCACCCTCCACCCCAACTTCCTATTGCCCTTCCCTCCCCGCCACCCCTCAGCCTACCCTCGCCGCTGCCCCCCATCTTCCACCCCCGTCCCCCAGCCCCCCTCCCTCTCCGACCAACTTCTCCCCCCCCAGTCCCTCCTCCCTCGCCCCACGCCCCCGCCCGAGCTCCCCTCCCCACCCCCTCTGTCCTCCCCCTCCACTCCACCCGCCGCCCCCTCCTCAACTTCCGCCCCCCCCCCCCCAAATTCCTCGCCCCCTCCCCCCTGTCCCTCCACCTCAACCCACAACCCTCACCCCTCCCCCTCCTTCTCCCATCTCCCTCAACCACGCTTCCGTCTACCCACCCATACTTCCCATTTCTCCATACCCCCCCCCCCCCCCCCCACCCCCCCCTCCCCACAGCCCACCCCTCACCCACACATCCCCCTCCTCACTCCCTAGCCCGCCCCCCCACCCATCGATGCCCCAACTCGTGTCCCTCCCCCCCTACCCTCCCCTACCCATCCCCCCTCTCCCTCCACATGTCCCTCCACCCTTCCCACCCCGCCCCTCATCTTATCCAAATACTCTCCTCCCCCTTCACCCCACCCTGTCTCTCACCCATCCGGACCCGCAACCCCCTCCTCGCCCCGCCCCCTCCCCTTCCCCACTCCCCACCCCCTCCCCCTTCACCCCCCCCCTCCCCCCCCCCCTCTCTCCCCTCTCCCTACCCCCTCCTCTCCCGCCTCCCCTCCTCCTCCCCCACCCACCATCTCCCACCCCCCCCACCCCCCCTCCACCATTCTCTCCTCCTCCCCTCCCCCTCACAACCCCCCCACCGCCCTCCCCCCCTCTCCCCTCCCGCCCCGCCTTCCCCTATACCCCTCCTTTCCCCCACCCACACTACCGCCCAGTCCACCTCTGTCCTTCCTCCCTCCACCAGCCTCACCTTCCCACATCCCTGCCCCGCCCCCCACCCACACCCCCCCTACCCGAGCCGCTCCCCTCCCCTCCCCACCCCCCCCCACTTCACCCATTACCCCCTCCACCTTCCTACCCTCATCCCCCTCCCCCTAGTCCTCCCCCTCTCCCACAAAGTCCTCTCTCATTACCGCCCCTCCCCCCCCCCCTACGCCACCCCCCCCCCACTCCCCGCAACCCCCCCCCCTCTCCCCCACGTTCAGCCCATCTCCTTGTGTCCCCCCCCCCGTCCTCCGGCCCCCTGCGCCCCCCCCCTCCCCACCCCCTGCCGCCCACCCCCCCCCCTTCTCCCCTCCTCCGCACCCTCCCACATGCACCCCACCTCCCCCCCGAATTTCCCCTGAACCCTCTGGGCCATGACACCTTTCCCCCACCAGCCTGCCCACCCTCCCATCACCCCGCCCTCCTTCTCTTCCCCCACCTTCGCCCCCCCCACCCCTCCCTCACGTCGCCCTATTCGCCCCGCGACTTTCCCCCCCCACCCCCCCCCTCTCACCCCATTCCACTCCCCCCCCACCCCACTTTCTCCCACCTGCACTCCCCACTTTCGCCTCCCCCGCCCCCGACACCCACCATATCCTTTCTCGGCCACCTCCTCCCACGGCCGCCCCACCCCCTACATCCCCCCAGTCTGCTCTTCCTCCCCCCCCTCGCCCCCCCCCACCCCTTCTCCTCGCACCACCACCTCCCAACCACTTCCTACCTTCATCCACCTCCCTCTCCCTCCTCTCCACCCTCCCCCCCCCCCCCCCCCCCCCCCCCCCACACCTCCCCACCTTCCCCCCCTTAATACTTCAACTACCCTCCTCCGTCCAAGCCCTCTCCCTAACTTCTTCCCCCCCTCCAACCCAACCTATCCCCTCCCCCCCAAACCTCTTAGTTCCACTCTCCCCCCCTCCCCCTACCTTCCCCCCCCACCCCCCCCCCCGATACGCCCCCCACCCCTCCCTCACCTCTCTCCCCCCACCTCCCCACCCCCCCCCCCTCTCCGCCTCCACCCCCCCCCCCGCCCCACCACTCCCCACTTCAACCTCCTTCCTCCCCATCCCCCCCCATCCTCCCTTTTCACCCCTCCCACCCCCTCCCCCTTCCTCCCCGCCACACCTCATCCCCCCCCCCCTCCTCTCCGTCTCCACTCCACCCCTCCATCTTATCACCACTTCCCCTATGCCTCCCCTTCTCCCCCACCCCGCCCCATACACCCCCTCCACCCCCCCCATTCCCACCCCCCCGCCCCCCACCCCCCCCCACTCCCCTCACCTCTGGCCTCCCGCCCTCCCTTCCCCTCACTCTCAACCCCCACTCCCCGACGCCCTCTACCCTCCCCACCACTCCCACCCTCTCCTCTTCCTCCTCCACCCCTTCCTCCGCACCATCATCCCGTCACCGCGCCCTTACCCCCCACCCTTCCTTGCCCC
The DNA here is from genome assembly GCA_026074375.1 of Tanacetum coccineum. Lineage (NCBI taxonomy): Eukaryota > Viridiplantae > Streptophyta > Magnoliopsida > Asterales > Asteraceae > Tanacetum > Tanacetum coccineum. The sequence continues at coordinate 11,433 of BQNB010130185.1, read as the reverse complement.
CCCCCCCCTCCCCCCCTGTCCCTCCCCACCCTTGCCCTCTCTCCCACCTCTCAACCCTCCCCCCCACCCCCTCCTACTCCCACACTCCCCCACCCCACCCTCAACTCTACCTCCTTCTCCCCCCTTCCTCCCGACTTCCCCCTCTACCTCCCCCCCCAGCCTCCTCCCCTACGCCCCCACCATCCTCTCACACACTCTTATTCCTCTCAACCGGTCCCCACTTCCCGCCAGCCCCCTACGCTGCCACCCCCCACCCGTATCCCCCACCACCACATACACTCCACCTACCCCCCTATCCCCCACCCCTACTGCCCACTCTCATTCTGCCCACGCTCTACTCCCGTGCCTCGTCCTCTACCTCCACCTCTCCCCTTGCGCCCCATCCCCCTCTCCCCCATCCTCCACAACCCGCCTTACCCCCAACCCCCCATCCCCTCACTATCCCCCCATCCACCCCCCAACCCTCTCCCTCCCCCCCCATCGCCCTCCCCACCTCCGCCCTCCCCCCCCCCCCCCACGCCCCGCACCCCCCCTCTGCTTCCAACCCCACCCCTCCCCTCCTAGCAGCCATCGACTCCCCCCCCCATCCCCCGCCGGGCCCACCCCCAACTCACATACTTCACCGTATACCCCAACTCCCTCTCACATCCACCGCCATCCGCCCCACCCACCTCTCCCCCCCAGCCTCCCCCCCCGCCCTACCCCCATCTCCCCCACCCCCCCCCCCCTCCCTCGCAACACCCCCTGACTCCCATCCCACCTACATAGTTTTCGATCCCCTTCCCAACCCCGCCGCGCCCCCCCCTCCACACTCCCCCCTTCCCCCGATCTCCTATCCTCTCCCCACACCCACCCCCCCCACCTCTCCCCCTCCACCAATTCTTCTCCCACCCCTACTTCCCCCTCCCACCACTCCTTCACACCTACCCATCTCCCTCCCCCCCCCTCACCCCACCATTCACCCCCCCAACCCTACCCCCTTTTCCCCCCGTCCCTCCCCCTTCCCGCCCCCCCCCCAAACTCTTCCGCATACCTATCCCCCCTCCCACTCCCCCCGCCCCTCCCTTCCCTCCCCCACCCTCCCCCCCCCTCTCAACCCCCCCCCTCACCACTTCCGCCCAGCCCCGCCAACTCCCCCTCGACCCCCGCACACCCGCCCTCCCCTCCCCCCATCCCCCCACGCACTATGCCCACTCCCCACCGCCCGCTTCTACCCCCCCCCCTCCCCCCCCCACTCGCCCGCTACGCCACCCCCGCTTCGCCACCCTCTCCCCACACACGAACTCATCCAACTCCCCTTCCACCCCTCGTCCCCCTTCTACCCTCCCCCCCCCCCCTCCACCCCCCCCCTCCTACCTCTCCCATTCCCCCACCCCTCCTCCCCGCCCCCATCCCCTCATACCCCCACCAACCCTCCTCCTCTCCCTCCACACACACAACCCCCGAGCCCATCCACCCTTCCACCGCCGCTACCCCACCCCTCACCTACCGCCCCTCCACCGCACTCTCTCCTCCCCCCTCCCCCCCCACGTCCCCCTCGCACCTCTTCCATTCACCAACCTGCACCCCGCACTTCCCCCCCCCCGCTTCCCCTCCCCCATTCCCCGCCTCTCAGCGCGCCCCGTCCGCCCTTCCCCCTTTACCACCCCCCATGCCTCTCACCCCACCCAGCCTCCTTTCCCCCTCCCCACACCGTAACCCGGCCTACCCTCACACCTCCCTTCCGTCCCCTCCCCTCAATTCCTCACCCGCCCCTCGCCCCGCCCTCACCCTCCCGCCACGCTCGCCCACAATCATGACCCCACGCCCATCTTACCCCCTTTCCCCCCCCTTGGCCACCCTCCCTCCACCTCCCCCCCACCCCTCCCACCTCCCCCCCACGCCTTCCGCCCCCATCTCCTAACCTCACTCACGTCCAACATCCACTCCCCGCCCCACCCACCTCCTTCTCCCAACCCTCCCACCCGCCCACCCCGCCCGGATCGCCTTCCCGCCTACTTTCCCCTATCTCCCCCCCTCCATCCCTCCGATTCCACTCTCCCCCACCCACCCTACCAATCCTTCCCCTCCCATCCTCCCCCCTGCGTCCCAGACCATCCCCCCACACCCTCCCAGCTCTAGACCCCCCACACCCAACATCCCTAGGTCCCAAAACTCCCCCTTTTGGCCAATTCCCAATTGCGTACCTATCCCAATGTGTACCCCTACAATACAAACATCCTAAACGTACCCAAAAGCCAACAACCCCCAGAGTAAAGTAGGCAAAACTGTTGCCACCAAAACCTAAACCAAAACAAAAGTAATAAAGGAAACCAAATATTATCAGGTTTAGAATACCGGGAAATAGTATCTAACAATGTAAATGCAATTTATGAGATAACCCAAAGTGTTATTTGAAAACAAAACAAAAAATTAATACTACTGAAAAAAACCAATATATTATATGGAAACACACGGGTAAAAGTATAACCCACAAAAGTAGTAATAAACTTTTTAGGTAGACCAGTTCATGTATGGGGTGTTGGTGTGTGGTTCCACGGGATTGGTAATTCTAATAAAGTATAGGACAATTTTACTAAAAGATATCTTATAGACTTCACGAACTAAAGATAAGGGTGTATTCAAGATATAAAAGCAATGCTTGTTTGGGAGACAAGAGTGAACAAGAACAAACTTGGGAGATAACGAGTTCATGAATTTAAGCATAATCGATTGAAGAAACGGGTAGTTTACTTAAAAGATTGTCTATTTCTCATAAAGAAAAATCCTTTCGGCCTTTACTTTTAATTATGAAAAATGCTTTAAGTTTGATTCGCGTTTTGGAAATAATGAATATAAAATTGCTCAACCAAGTTCGTTAGACATGAGGTTGAGCGTTAAACCTTTTTATTATTGGGTTAATGATCGTTTAACTAGTCAATCCTCACAAGGCTAAGATCGAGTTGTTCATATGACAAACAACTAGAAACCAAGCACGACGTCGAGTCATAATAGATCTATATCCGAACTAAGTGGTAATCAAATGATGATTAAAGATCCAAGTATAAAAACATCAAGTTTATATTTGTTAATTCCAAAAATCATTAATTTATCCAAGTTTGATCCATAATACCCTCATGATTCCTAAACAAACAAGATAGACTACTCCATAATCATGGAAACAAAATACATAATAAGCATGTTAGATTCAACAAACATTATGTTCAAGAAGAGAAACATGTTTATACCGATTCTAATAGCAAATGATATTGTTTTTACAAGAGTTTCCCCTCGAATGAAAACTGTAGAAACCCGGAAATTCAACTTCAAACTACTTAACAAAACCTTTTTTAGCTTGAATTCAACCTCCTTATATGATTTAGAACCTGGGAATTATGATGAACCAAGAACAAGTTCAATAATTCCTAAAGTTTTTCTCCTAACTTCCTTTGTGGTGACCAAATATTATTTGGTGCTCTCTGTTGAGAAAGATGAATTGGAAGATGTAGAATGTTTGAATTCGTGCATTAAATAGCTATGTTAGGCTAATCATTAGTGGTAAAAAGGCAAGTGAAGGTTTGTGTGGGTCTAACCAAAAAGAATGCAAACTTATTGCTTGAGTTAGCTGCAAGACAACAGGTCCAACCGCAACAATATAAATATTGGCGCACGTACTTCCCTGGTATTAAATTGCATTAACCCCTTCTAAGTAACGTCCAATTGATGGAAGTTCGACCGAACATTGGCTCTTATTTTTCATTAAATTTCATATAACTTACTTCTAGATCCTTCTCTTGACGACCGTTAGTGTATTTAACGAAATATCTTTTTTGCTTTTAGTAATTTTTGTCATTCTTGGTCCTGAAATAATTATCACACCAACAAGCAACTAAACATGCAATTTTCATGCGTTAATATATATATATATATCTATATATCTATCTATCTATATATATATATATATATATATATATATATATATATATATTCTACACATTTTTGAGGGATATTTTATGTATATTTGGAGCATTATCAAATCCCCTCATACTTAGTTTATTGCTTGCCCTCAAGCAATCAAAGCGAAAGTATTTTATTTTAATAAAACAAATTAATGATCACAAGCATAGATAACGCGACAAAGCAACTCATGAATTTTTATAGATAAGTTTATTTTCACACTCGATCAGTTTAGTGAAATGGATAGTATACAGAAGTCACTCATACACACAATCATGAAATGTTCAAATTACCATAGGCTTGTACAAGAAACTAAACTGCACCGACATGGCGTAAGCACCAAACATAGACATCAAAAGAGGTAATTTATTTAGTTATATTATTGGTTTTATATTTGTCAAAAAATATTTATAATAAAATCATGCTCCATCTTATCCATAAATGTAACAACTTCCTATTTTTCTTTCTTTTTCTTTCTTTTTTCAGCACTGTGGCTTATTTTTGCCTCGTTTCACTTTCTCTTGGGGGACACTTGCTTTCCCCCACACTTAGAATAAGCATATTGTTGAGGTAAATTTACGTGGGCTGCTTGGGCTTGGTAAAATAACCTCAGCGGTAATGAATATCAGGATCAGCTTGGTTCCTCCGGAGCTTAGTCCCTCATCTCCTAGCTAAAAATAAGAAAGAACATCGTTAGCTCGACCTGGGATGTGAATCAGGGACCAACTCTGGCGTAAGAGTAAGTATATTGGTATGAGATAAATGCGGAGAATATTCAAAGTATGGCCTGGAGTAGGTGTGTTATATATCGTCCGGGGGAAATGAGCTCTCCCTTTATACTATTTGGGATTCGCTACAAGACATAACGTGGGGCTCTCTCTTGGTACGATCTGTCGGCTACGTGTCATTCCAAGGATAGTGGTCCTTCGCAAGGATTGTTCCTTTGTCGGATTGTCCTTAGGTACCGCTGCATAAGGACGGAGCTAATAACTCTGAACCTGATATGTCCTTCGACATACCAGCTTCTTCGGAGTTCTGGTGGTGACTCCGGACCCGATATGTCCTTCGACAAGTCAGCATCTCCGGAGTGTTCATTTAGTTTTAGCCCATGCTGTTTTGGCAGGAGTATTCAAGCTTATATTTCTTCTTCGGACGTCCGAGGGAGACTATACCTCATCATGTCCCCCAGTCCAGTATCTGCCAAGCTAGCTTGTCAGTGCTAGACTTAAATGTGCGATGTGTCATTAATGTTCTGCATGTGGCTTAGCTTTTGTCCATATGTTTTCTTTGCAACATGTCATGTGATAACTTCCCAACCATCGTGTCTCTTCCTCTTTTCCCTATAAATAGTAGCCCCCTTTTTTTACTTTTCGCTTTACCCTTGCTATAGTAAAAAACACATATTGTTTTTGGAGCTATCATTTTTGTTTTCTGCTGCTGCTTATTTTTCTCCGGATTCTTCCCCTTCCTAGGTACCTTTTTCTTTTCCTTCTTTCTTTTTTAATTATGGCTAAAAAGATATGGATTTGTACCACTCCTGACTCACCCAAGATGACCTGAATGATCTGATCATTAAATATAAGATACCACGTAACCTTCACCCTCGGCTACCCTTAGAAGATTTTTTGATGTCCGAGCTTCCAAACGATTCCATTGGTATTTATCCTCGAATGTTTGATTTTTCTGGTGTTCGCATTCCTTTTCTTCATTCCTTCTGGCCCTTATCAAACATTATAGGGTCTATTTCTCTCAATTGGGTCCTCTATGTCTTAATAAGGTGATTACCTTTGAGGTGCTTTGTCGGTCTTTGCAGATAGAGCCAACGGTGACCTTGTTTAGGGTTTTCCAAACATTATGTAAACATGGTGACTGGTTTTTGTTTGCCAAGCGACATGCTCCTTCTCCAGTGTGTATTGATGATAACCGTTCTTGCATGAAGCACTAGAAGAGTGGGTTCTTTTTAATTGATCGGCGGGCTATTCCAGATTCTATGGTTTAGAGACATCCAAGTGTGGCTATTTATGATCCAAGGCCCACCGCTGGTTCTTTTGGTATGGCTGATGTGCGTCGATTGAGCGCACATGTTATAAAGCTGAGGGATATGCCTGAGGGGGTGTTAGTGTTTTCTGGGCTGAGTCGTGTTTAAAAGAGCCGTGTCTGTGATCCGGTACTTTGGGGTGCTGATGGAAATGGTATGGGGTGTGGGTTTTGACTATATTTTGTAGCGTCTTTGTCTTTTGTTGCTTGCATTTATTGTTTTTTTCTCTTTTTTGCATTCATGGGTATTCATGATTTTATTTGTATTCCGGAGTGTACTGGTTCTGAGGTTCAGGAGGAGCCTTATCATGACATCAGGCCTACCCTTTAAAGGCTTCCTTTTTATTATAATCCACCTGCTGCTACTAATACTGTTATTCTGGATGCTTCTCTAGCGGACCTTGCTATGGGTACTCCTAGTGCTAAGGTTATTGCCAAGACTGAGGCTTCCTAGAAGCGAAAGGCCTCTACTTCTGGTGCCACCTCGAGCCATGTTTCCAAGTGTACTAGGTCTGCCCTGGCTCAATCATCCGGTAGTACTACTCACCCTAGTTTGTTTGTAGATGACTCTGATGATGGAAGTGATGATGATGATGATGATGATGATGATGCTTGTGTTGAGATTCCGTTGGTTACTCCCCTTCGTTCTGCTGTTGTGATCCCTTCTTTAGGGAACCAGGGTGGGAGCTTTGTTGCTCCTGCTGCTGAACAGTCTAACACCCAAGGTAATTGCTTTTGATTTCTAACTTTTTTTCTTCTTTGTCTTCTTTATTTGTATTATTGTTCTTTTATTTTGCAGATTCTCAGGGTAAGGGTATTATGGTCGATGATGCTGCTGCACCGTCTGTTGGTGAAACCCGACCAAGACCATCCTCTGGACCTGCTCTTTCATTTAGGGATGTTTCCTGTGATGCCATTCATACGGATTTCTTCTCTTTTTTTGTCGGTCCTTATTATGCCACTTACCCTAAAGGTGGTGTTGCTAGGAATTGCGAGTTTACTCGCGAGGAGTGGGATGCTCCGTACCAGCCTACTTTTGGGGTTCTGACGAAGGAGGTTTTTAAGGATCCCGCTGTTTGCAAGACTATTGTGGATCAGTTTCCCACACCGAGAGAGATGGTCCGGGTTGAGAGTTTGTCTGATGATCAACTAACTGCGAAGATGAGTGTGCTACATTATATGATGATGTCATACGGTGGTGAGCTTCTTGCTCGCTATCGTGGGTTGAATTAGTCTCACTATGAATATGTGTTATCAACGGACTCTAGGCTGAAGGGCTATGAATAGAAGGTTACTAGCTTGATTGGTTTAGAGCTTCAAGTGTCTACCTTAAAGAAGCAGGTTTCTGGGCTTAACGATAAACTTGTTTCCTCTGATGCTTCTTTTGCCAAGTCCAAGGCTAAGGGAAAGGAAAGGACAAAGAAGATCAAGTCTCTCACTAAAAGTCTGGATAGCTTGCACGCTAAGGTGGCTCGTCTTTCTGCTAACTTGAATCGAGCTACCGTTTTAGAGGCTGAAAAGGATGAGGAGATCCTTCGTTTAAAAGCTACTCCTCTAGAGTTTTCTTCCTTCTTCTAGGGCCAATTCCAGGGTTTGGTCCGAAAGTTTCTTGCTTCTGATGAGTTTAGCAGAGTTTAAGGTAAACTTCTTTCTTTAGCTGTCAGTGTTGGGTTTGAGTATGGGTTGAGTATGCATTGGACTAAGGATGAGTTTGCTGATGTGTTGAAGAAGATGGCTAATTTCATGCATGGTGCACAAGATAGGCTTGATGAAGCTTCCCCCTTGTTGCTCAAACTGACTATGCCTTTCTCAACAAGATTTCAGAGCATGCTACTAAACCTTTATCGGTTATTATTTAGCTTGAGCCTAAAAAATTGGTTTGTCCGGCCAACGTCTCCACTCCAAGGGATGCTCGTGTTTCTCCTCCTATTGTAAAGGAGACGACTGCGACACCTGCTTCCAAATCCTTGGAGTTTTCTACTAATGCTGTCCCTGCTTCTTCTGTCGTTGCTTTTGAGCAGAATGAGGAGCGAGTGAATGTTGTTATTGATGGGTTGGATCTTGAGATGACTGGTGGTGCTGCCCCTTCTAAGTCCGGAAGTGTATTTGTGCAAGGCACTTCTCATATTTTAGATGATTTTGTTAAAGTGGCGGCAGTAGGGTCGGAGCGTGTTTCCTCTGGCCCTACTGATGTTGTTGTGGCCCTTTCCGTTGGTGAGAAAGGTAATGGTTCCTTGCCCTCTTCTGCTGTTGATAAAGAGGCTGATGTTAACCCCTCTGGGGTTTAGACTTAGTTTTTTCCTTTTCTCTTTTTTTGTAAGTCCATTTTCTGCTAGAGGAGGGGCGCGTGGTATGCCGGAGAACACTTGTTGCTCCGAGCTTGGGACAAACTGACTGTAGATGTGTTGTTGTCCATCCAGCGGATCCTGAGTCATGCCACCCGCCCTAAGCCGAATGGCTTCCCCCTTGGGACCTGTAGTATAACTGGTCAAGCATCCGTAGGTTCAATGGGCTGTATATTGCTTTCCAAAGCAGACATCATACTGTCATGCGTAGCTTTTGAACTTGCCTGGTTACTAGCTTGTTAAGTATTGTTTTACTTTCTTTTTTATGTAACTACCGACTTCGTTTGGTTGACTGTATTGACGGATTTGTTCGGCTTGTAATAGGTACTTTGTAATATAATTTCCCTTTTAATATAATCCACTCTTTGGTACGTTTGTGTGTTTCCCATAGCTTGCCTGTAATGTTTATACGTTTGTATTTAGCACTTTAGCATTGGTTTATGCTCTAAACGCCTCATGTTTGCTCCTATTATATGTTTTTTGTATGATCCGGACGATCACATCCGGACCACTTCATATACCGTAACAAATGTTTATTAGCTATGTTCGTACACATTACAGGTTTCTTGTGTTTCCTTCCTCATTATTTGGTGCATGTTCTCTCCACGACGTTGCTGTTCATCGAAGTTTCTTGCTTGGAAGGAGGTGATCACTGTGTCCCTTCCTCCGGCCTTATGCTAAAGTTTTCATGTTTTAACTTTTCCTTCCCATATGTGTTTCATGTTCATGGGGTAAGTGTGTTCCTTTATTAATATCCGGAGGTAGCGAGCCATCCGGAGCTTACCATGCTTCGTGTTTGCATCATTGTTATTTATCCAATAGAATTTGACTTTATCATGTTAAGGTAAAAATCAAATACTTAGATATAAAAATAAAAGGGGCCTCCAAGGTAAATTAACACTTTGAAAATGGTTATCTTGGATGGGTTACATAATGCTATTAGATATGTGTTACGATTACAAGTCCACTCAGTTACTCCCACTAGCTTCACAATTGTAGTTTGGTTTTGCTTTCGGCACATTGCTTGTTGCTTTTCCCTTCTTGCTGTTGCTTGTCTCTTCTACCGATGGTCTTGTTTTGATACCTACCGATACTTCATGATTAAGGATTCCAGCTTTATAGTTTCCAACGCTGTTAACACTTCTGCTTTTAGGTTCAAGATTTTTGAGAGGTGTGTGATTCAGAACCTGTGGAATAGGGCAGTTGCATCCAAAATTTCTTCCTTGTACTTTCTCTCGTGTTCCGTTGTTGGTGTGTGGTTTCCTTCTACTTGAGCAACCAATGTTAATGAATCAATGAAGACGTGCAAGTCTTTCTTACCTTGATTAGTAGAGGCGGCTAGTCCTGCCAATAATGCCTCACAATCTATAGCATGGTTGGATGCGTTAAACTTCAAACGAATGGCATACGAATACATCTTTTCCTCAGGACTGACCAGGAGCCTTCTTCAATTGTTTCTTTGCCTAGATACAACCTCCAGGCCCTTGGTGTCAGGGTTGATTTTGCTTGAAGTTTCTTGCTTAGGTTGAGCGTTCCCCCTTCGTTTGCATCTGGTGTTTCTTCTACTTGCTCTCCTTGACCAAAGAACTTCTTCACTACTGATCCTTCAGCCTCTTTTCTTAGGATGTACGAGATGTCACACGACCGTACTTCAGCAACCCATCTTGCCAACCGTCCTTCTCTTCTGGAAAGCTTCAGTATTTCCTCCATTGGTCCATCGGTTACCACATTAACCTTTTGTTTTCTAAAGATTGCTCTCAGGGTTCTTGTTGTGTGAACTAGTGCCTGTACCATCTTTTTTGTTGGGGTGTAGCATATTTCCATTCCTTGTAGCGGTCGGCTCACATAGGAGACAAGTATTTGGATTCCTTCCCTCTCTGCCAGCAGCACAAAACTTATTGTTTCATTTCTTTTCTGTAGGCATAGCATTAGAACTTCTTCATCCTTTGGAATAGCTAATGTTTGCAATTTGCTCAATTTCCTTTTTATCCTTCGGAGGGCTTCTTCAGCTTCGTTCGTCCAGCCAGATTCTTTTGCTGTATCGAACCTCATTCGAGCCTCACGTATGGGGTACTTCAGCTCCGCAAGTTTTGGGATAAATTTGCTAATGGCCGTCAATTATAAGAATAAACTTCGTATTTGATTTGAAAATTTTCAGGTGGGGCTTAGGTTGATTGCCTGCACTTTATCTGGGTCTGCTCTTATTTCTTCCTTGGTTACCATATGGCCGAGGAACCTTCCCTCCTTAACTCTGAACGAGGACTTGATCGAAGCAATTTTGATGTTCACTCTTTTCAACTTTCTTAGTGTTTATTCAACGTCTTGAATTAAGTTATGCTCACTTTTGCTTTTTTATTACTACTTCTTCCAAGTATATTTCTACGTTTCGTCCTCTTTGATCGGCTAAGACCTTTTCCATCATCCTCTGAAGTGTAGCCGCCGAGTTCTTTAATTCTTTTGGCATGTGTGTGAAACAGTATACTCCTTCTTCCGTATGAAACCCGGTTTTCTCTTCGTCATCCTCTGCCATTTTTATTTGGCTGTATTCTTTCAGGAGTCGTAGGAAACATTTGTACGGGTATCCTATTAATGATGCTAACTCCTCCCCTTCCTCCGAAAAGGGGTACATGTCCTTGGCACAAAATTTGTTAAGGTTAGAGTAATCCACTTGCTCCTCCAAGTTTCATTTGCTAGCTTAACATGTATCGTATTGGCGATCTATTCGGGGTGTTGAACCTTTCTAATTATTCCTTCCTTTAGCCAATGGAATACCTTTTCTTTCAATGCTAGCCTTACTTCTGGTGCCATGGGTCGTCTCGTATGGAACACCGGCTCGGCAAGAGGGTATATCTTTAGTTGATGCTCCATGAAAAACCGTGGAACAACTGTTCTTTCTTATCCGGCCTATGCGAATATGATAAGTGTAAAATACACATATACGTTTGTACCTAAAAAGACCCAAATAAACCCAAAACAGACCAAAAATGGCAAAAATATGCTTGTATTTATGTTTTGTGTGTGCAGGTATGGATAAGTCAAAAATATCAAGAAAACATTCAAAAACGAGCTAGCCCGGACACGAGAATCAGAAGAGTACAAAGCCGAAGCTCCAAAA
>BQNB010130184.1:0-14647 GCA_026074375.1 Tanacetum coccineum | reverse complement strand
TATAAACTCTATGGGGAGACACATGCTATAAACATGAATACAAGTATTTTCAACTGTATGCTATCCGGATATATTATTGCCTAAGTACCTTCATGCCATAAGGCCCCACGCACTAGTTGAGTAAGCGTGAATGCCGTGAATAGATCTATTGGGACTGAACTTGCCCGTCCAGGTTCTGGTACATACATGGCCAGCGGACGCATTTCATTTGAGGAACTCCGGGTGTTTGGCAAAGCACCCGCTTGGGGCAACAATTTATGAATATCATTTACTTAAGGCTTCGGTGTCATGAGCTTAGTGCAATAATATAATATTGTTTACCATGATAATTGTATTCGTTGCAATTATTACTATTACATTGACTTGTATTCAACTATTACATTTCAAACCTGTGAATTTCACTCAACCATTGTGTTGACCCTTTTAGCATGTTTATCTCAGGTAATTGAGCAATCTATGGCACGGAGTGGCATTGGACTTGAGGACTTCAAAATATGTTATCATTCAACTTTTATGTTTTCATATATATTTTGGGACCTCCTTTTGTAAAACTCTGAAATAATATTGAATGATAACTAAATTTTCTAAAACGTCTCTTTTGAGTCGTTTTCTATGATTATGACTGTTGATTCATGAAGTAATACCCCAATTTAGCTTCCGCTGCTGTATGTCAAATAAGAGGGTGTTACACATTTCTTCAGGATAAGCGGGTAATTCCGGATAAACCATGGACCATTCTCAAGCATTGCATCTAATCCGTCAATGGAGCTAAATTGAAAGGAGAATAATCCGGTAGACAAGCTAAGCATTAAGCGAATAAGCCCATATTTACCCCAGGTGTTTCTAACATAGTTAGCAACAACAAGGTATGCCACTTTCTTCCCCAGGAAAAAACCATAAGCTGTATTAGCAAATCGTTCACTTATAGCACGAATAGAGTCCACCGGAACAAACATATCAATCACATTACCCCCGGGTGTAAACAAAGTACGAACATTCGCTTTCTTCCCACTTGGTTTACCAGTTATATTAGCATACGAATACTTACCAGGGACATTACCAGCCGAAGTAGTAGCCTTCGTAGATAATGGTGAAAAAGATCCCAGAACAGTAGTATCCTCCAAAGAGCTTAGCTTATCCTTTTTTCATAGTCCATAGTGTCAATCATAGAGGTTTAACCACCAACACACCCTACCATTCCAGCAATAACAGTAGATGTATCACCAACTAGACCAACTTCATTACGAGTATCATCAGATGCCGTAGACAATCCAATACCAGTATTCGTCTTACTCATATTGAGACTCTTCTCCTTTACACCTCTCCCCACCCCCACTACTTTTTGGCTTAGAAAACCACGCTCCATCACCAACACATACAACTCCAATCAATTCAATCCAGAAACCAAAAGTACAAAGCAAACTAGAAGACAAAACGCCAATCTTCAATAAATGAGAAGCCCTAAATCTACTAGGGCTTCAGTTACGAACAGGAGGAGACCGTAAGCACACACCAAAAGTACAATTGAAACCCTAAAAAATATCAAGCGATCGAAACCCTAAGAGGAATCAATTACTGGATGGTAAGGGAAAGAAGTTTCGATAATAACAGATCTTCACAAACCCCCAAACAAAGGTGATCGTAACCCTTTAGTGTAAAGAAAATAAATAAAACCACGGAGAGTTTTTTTTAGGGTTTGTGAATCAAAGTGACGCAACAAAAACCTAAGATATGATCGATACCAAACTACCAACAAAGATCTAATCGAGAGATTAAAGCATGGATCAGTAGGAGAACGATCGAATGATAGAGGGATGTTAGGGTTTTTTGAATCGCCACAAGAGAGTTGACAGTAGGGGTTTTTATTTAATTTTTTGTATTCAAATATCGTCTATTTTTGTTATATACATTTAGTATAACAACCATACTTATATAAATGAACACAAAAAATTAAGTGTTGTATATTTTGATTATTTTATGCTTGTTCTTGCAGGTTCGTCTTCGTTCGTTTATGTTTGTTTAACAACTTAATGAATGAACATGAACAACCATGTTTTATGACGCTATGTTCTTAAGTTTAGTCATTAAAGAAAAATAAACAAATGTAAAGTAAACACTTTCTTCTCAAAATTAGGAGGAAACATTTTACTTTAATAATTAACAAAATAACACTAACTTTCCTTCCATTTCCTTTTCTTTTCTTCCTTACCTACTAACTCGAGAACACAGTGTAAAAGAACATACATGAACAAAAAATTTCGTCCGTTTAAGCGTTCGTATTCGTTCATTTATCCGGTTAAACTTAAATACAACCCCACTTTTATGATTAGGCAACTAAAGATTCATTATATGTTATAAAAATTAATCAACATACACATGAATTGACACCAAATATAATGTCTTTTTTTCTTCTAAAAAAAGGATATGACCATGAAATATGGTGATAATTTGGAAGAAATAGTTATATCCATGTATGTACGAATTAGTTTTGGTTCTGGTTCTACATCTGGTTCCGAGTTTGGCTGTCTTAGGTCGAAAACTAAACTTAGTATAGCCAGTTTCGGTACGTTTCAAATTTGATTCCTTAACCGCTTCGTTTTGAACCGATTTTTTCATGCCAGCTAAATAATAAAGCAAATTATTGTTCGTAGTACTTGTGCCACTATATTGACACCATCTAACTTTTATTCTTGCTTTAACTTCTCTTTTAGGAAAGATTTTGCTATGTGTTACAATTTAATTTTTGCCCCTATCGAAAGCTAGACCTCGACCTTTTCTGTTGGCAACAATGTTCGTATAAAAGTTGATTAATAATTTGAAAAGTAACAACTTTATCATAAATTGGACACACCGATTATGATCGAGCGTCCCTCGTATATTTAAAGTTCGCCGGTTTTTTCATACCCGGCCACCAATGATTTAAATATTATGTTAGGAATGCGTAGTTACACTTATAATTAAATAAGTGTGATCTGCCTTTTAGTGACCTAATTAGGCCCTTTTTCATTCAAGTACTAAGCAACGTGTTAGTTTGATTAGGTTATACAATTTTTATATTTATAAGTGTGATCGACTAAAGTATGCATCTAAAGTTGGAGTTGGGGAAGGTACTAGTCAATATTAAAGCTTAATTAACAATATTAGGTTATACAATTTTAATATTTATAATGTCGCATTCATATATGCTTTAGAAGATTTTCTAGGTTTATTAAAAGGGTGTCATTTTGGTCACATTGATTTTGTTTTGAAGTTTCAATTAGTGATCACTAATAAATTAACCTATATCTAAGAGCAGGGACGGACCCAAGATTTTTAAGAGGGTGTTGCACAAAAAATGTTGTGCTAATGAAAGTTATATCGTAAGAAACAAAAGTAGCAAATTTTTTTTGGGGGGTTGCACATACCACAAAAACAATAGTTTTGAAATCTTTTTGCATTTCGTGACCTAAAATCAGGTGCAGCCCGTGCCACACCCAGCATTCATGTGGGTCAGTCCCTGCCTAAGATTATAATTATGTGCATGCAAGAATAAGGTTTTAGCTACAGTTGTGTCTTCAAGAAAATTAGCATTTGGTGACTTGTGAAAAGAGTAACTAATTAAAGGTGGAGCTATACTTAACTTTCATATATTGACACAAAATTAAGAGTGGGTATATGTTATTTTTGTTTTTACATGACACAGGTTTCTTGAAAGAAATTCGTTGAAGTTTAAAACTCTTAGCTTTTAGCTAGTCACACTTTGTATAGATTTATATCGCATGTGATGATATGATTCCATATAGGTAGCCGTTAATAAAGTTCACTGAAATGATTCCCATGTCAGCAAAATAAAATGAAAAATAATACTAGTATCTAAGTAGCCGTTAATAAACCTCACTAAATAAAATTAGCATGTCCTTTACTTGTACCAAATGTACAATTACTCGTCTTTAATGTACGTATTTCCCTTTTCATAATTTTTGTTCGATTGCTATAAACACAAAAGCTCTCGATTTAAAGGAAAAAATTGAAATGTATTAACTTGCTCATTTCATCATCTAAATTAGCATTTGCTAGCTTAATTTTATGATCAAAATTTATGTTAAGAGATACAAAAAAAGGAGCACGAGTTATTAAATTAATAGTCTTGAGTAACCTCTGAAGAACTAGCTGTTGTCCCAAAACTAGATCGATATACAAGTTGCAAAGTAATAAGAATAAGTATGTATATTGTCTAACTATTGTAACGATTCATATTGTCGAGTATATATACATAACGAACTGGTGCCATTGAAATGACACAACCATTCGGTTTTAGTCCCAACTGAAAAATAACTACCATAACTAACTTTTTAACCGCCATAACTAACTTGCGGTTACTAACTTTCTAATGTACATATTTGGTCCTTTATGTTATACTATTTACATATGAAGCAAAGAACGAGATTATTTGTTCACAATATTAACAAACGATACAAATGACTTACTTGTGTAATCCTTATGAAGGTAGTCTAAACCACGAACAACATTGTTGTCAAGACAATATTCAGGCATTTTGGAACAAGTATCTAACAAACCTGTTGTGTAAAAAGAAGAATTAGGTACTCAAAGATGAACAAGTAGAGTTATTTAACAAAGATCTTGGAGCACTTTCCTGGAAGCTTCCGGTTTGAGACTTGTCCAAGAATGATCCTTCTACTTCTTTGTTTATGAAATGCAGCCTTGTGCTCTTTATTTCATGCACATGGCTCCTAGACCAAATCTTTGTAGTATTTATTGTGCAATTTCTCAGCACATTTAAGGTAAAGGTAGTATTCATTAGTGATAGTACAAATTAAATTAAGATTGCAAAATGATATTTTACTTTGAACAATAACCTTAAGAGGTAATCTTTTGTTGACCATGAGTTTGGTGGTAAAAACATTGAACCAAAAGACGAACACTTGACCACAAATTGAGGGCGGTATACGCCATTGGAATGGCACGAAAAGAGACCTCAAATGACGGAAACGTCTAAGGTTCACTCCTAGTCTCTATATGTTTGGTATGGTCCTTATAAATTGGAGTATATAATCATTGCCATGAGCCGAGTGCACGATTGCTGCATGCTTTGTATGTTTTAGAAACTATTTTGCTCGCACACACATTCTGATCCTTTCAACTTATACCCATGGTTCAAACTATACCACTTTCTACCAAAATGCTAACAATACGCATGTCACATGCATGGACATGCAACAACTATAAACACAACATGTTCATAGTACAAGGTTATCATGCATAATTTTCATTATTTATTGTCACTGAATTTTTTTATGCATATTGAGACTTGTTTTATTGTAACATATGAGTCGAACTCGAATATTGATAATTATTGGAAAGTTACTAATCCATATTATATTATATAAAGGCCCCAAGAAAGCCACCTAAGCAAGCAATAAATTTAAGGACACGCAAGAGAATTAGCTACTTTCGATTTCAAGGTAAGAGTATTTTCTTACATTGCATTCATACTTATTTTTTAGATGTAAAAACAAAGTAGATGAAAGGAAGTTGTTCTTCCAGTGGAGTTGATTTATCGTATTCAATTGTTGTTGCCTTTAAAAGAAGCCGCAAGCACTCGCATCTTGTCAAAGTCATGGCTACACGTTTGGTATACCATCCCTACTCTAAGAATAATTCCTTCTAAACCGAATAAATTGTTTTCAACCGTCAAAGACAAGTACAATAAGCTCATTCACACGACTTTGCAAAGGTACCACCAAGACAACATGCCTGTCGAGTCTTTTCATCTTCGCCTGAACATTAGAAAAAACTACTTGAACCAGAGGACGTTAAAAACTGGATACGACTTGCAGTTTCCAAAAGTTGTCTCAAAGACCTTTCACTTAATATCATGTTTTTTGTTGATGAATCTCTCTATTTGCCAAATGAGTTATTCTATAGCCAAATCCTACATACATGCACTTAGTGTAACCGCAAAAATTGATCCTTTCAACACCCCTATTTGAATTTGTACCAATCCTCTTGTCATCAACTGTGTGTCTCTACGTGTACAACTGGACTTAAAATACGGCGTTATAGCCCTTCACGCCGTCATGGCCAACTCAGTTGCATTTTCTTTGTTTTTTTTCTTCTTTTTTATGCGTGTTGTATTTATGTTTTATTGGGTTTTAGCTGTGGGCCAAGGGTCTCCTATAACTTGAATGATGAATGTTTTTGGGCTAAATAGGTTGTGAGTTATATGGGAAAAAAATGCTATAACACGAGCTTTATGGCTCCGAGACATCTTTTGCTATAAGTATCTACTGTGGTGTTGGTGTTGTTGTCGTCGTCACATATAACATTTTAGAGATGTTAGACGATGTTCAATAGATATAACTCACATTTACTATATATCAAATTCGATAAAATTGTTTTCCAAGTGATTGCCGAGTTACATGACCCTTGAACCTTTAATGGATAGTTTAGAATGTGGACTAACTTTGATTTTTTTAATTTCTAATAAAACGGATCCAGACTAATCAAATCCCTTCAAAATTAAAATTTGACACAAATAAATAGTTTTAAGTAATCTTATTTTCAAGTTCTAAATTATTTAGCTCTAATAATGATAGTGACGAAACTGAGAGGTGTTTCGTGGTCTCATCTGACCTGATAAAATTATGCTTCGTAGTGTTAATTATTGTAAAAAAAACTCGTATTTGTCTTAATTGCCCCCGATCCAAGAGGCAAAGAAATGTATATCCTTACATCGTTACCGAATAATATAATGATATAAGTATTTCATATTCAGGGGATTGTGTATTGGACGAATAGCTAAACACTCATGGACGAACGCACTTGGGTATTACCGAATAAAATTATGCTTAGTTTAATGTTTATGCATTAATAATTCAAAAGATACTTTAAAATTTGATATCAATCTTATCATGGCTTCAAATTACTCATGTATACCCAAGTAGAACATGTGTGGAGCGTATGACTCTATCTCTCCTTTGGATGCCAGCAACTAAATTTCATGCCATTAATGCATATCCGAGTCTAGCTCAGGTAGATTATTTTTTTGTCGAGCATTTTTCCATGAACAATTTAAAACAGTGAAATTCTTACAATATTATTAAACTATCAATCTGTAATTCTACATACAACGTAAATACTAAATAGAATAAGCTGTTTTAAGTTTGACCTGTTATTATTCCTATTGTTACATCAAGCTCGTGAGGAGTAGGTCACTTTCCAGTAAGAAATTGTCATAACTTTTGAGATTGTTTGAAAACGTACATTGCATGGGAACCGTCTAATAAAGTCATAAGTTTAAGGGAAAATTCCATTTCTAGCCCAAAAAAAAGAAGTGAAATGTGATCGTATTCCAAACAAAATGTTTTTTCAAAAGTAGCACAAGTTGCCCACAATTACAACAGTTGCCCATAAAATTACAATAGGTTGCCCAAAAAATATGTACTTTAATATTAAAAAACGGCACGTGTCAAATTCTGCACGCAAGTTGCCAAAATGCCAAGTTGCCCTGAGCTAGTTTTATGAAATAATATTTTTTTGGGTTAGGATTGCATTTCATTTTTTGGGGCTACAAATGGAATTTTCTGTAAGTTTAAAGGGTCTTATTGTTAAAATGTTTTGTATCAAATTCTTCTGCAACGCAAAAAAGCTGATCTTATATTGTGAATCTAATCAAGTTTTTACTTGAAAGAATTTAAGATGATAAGTCTCTTGATATGAAAGCAATTAACTTTAAACATTTTAGTAAATAAAAGCTTTAGATAAATTCATCAAACATTCATAAAATTTAACTATTTCAAGGTGTCATAATGGTAAGAACATATGACTAGTATCAATAAAATTTGAGAAGTTTCAAGTTCAATTTGTGGTATGTACAAATAATTTTAAAGTTGTCATGTCAAGCCTATAATCCGCAACTCGAATATCACATTTTGATGTATCGCTAGAGCAGTTCTAGTTTAAACAGAGTGGGCAATCTTATTTGTTTAATCATTCATGGAGTCATTTTGAACCGGTAATTAGAGTTCCTTGACGCAAATCCATTTACCGACAAACAACTTGTCGCAATTTAGACTCGGGTTGATGGACTCGAATGCTTTAGAGCTCAGCTTGAAGTTGTTAGCAATGTCAAAGCAAGTATCACGGAACCGTCCTAATAAAGTCAATAAGTTTAAGGTAAAATTCCATTACTACAACAAAAGAAATAGTTAAATGCGATCCTATTTCCAAACAAATGTTACTTCTAAAAGTATCCTAGGTTGCCCAGTAAGTACAATAGTTCCCATAAAAATACAATAGGTTGCCTCAAAAATATGTACTTTAAATAATAAAAAACGGCACGAGGTTCAAATTCTGAAGCGCATTTTGCCCAATGCCAAGTTACCCGGAGCTATTTTATAAATAATTTTTTTTTGGGTTAAGGATTGCATTTCAATTTTTTTGGGGGCAACAAAATGAAAATTTTCTCTAAGTTTAAAGGGTCTTATTGTTAAAAGGTTTTTGAATCAATTTCTTCTTCCAACATCAAAAAAGTTGATCTTATATGAGAACGATCTAAATCAGAGTTTTTACTTGAAAGAATTTTAAGAATATAATCCTTGATATTAAAGCTATTAACTTAATCATATTTTAGTAAATAAAAGCTTTGATAAATTTCACTAAACATTCATAAAATTAACTAATTCAGAGTGTTTATAATGGTAAGAACATAAGACTAATATCATAAAATTGGGAAGTTTCAAGTTCAATTTGTGTATGTACATAATTTAAAGTTGTGTCATGTTCAAGCCTAAATCCGCACGGAATATCACATTATTGAATGCATCACTAAGAAGTTCAAGTTTAAACATGTGGGAGCAATCTTATTTGTTTAATCATTCATAGTTACTTCTTATCCTTCTTATTTTAAGAAAACTTCTCATTTGATCCTAACTCTATATATATATATATAATACGTAATTAACGCCTCCAATCTACCAACTAAAAGGGCTAGTTAGTTTCATGTATAACCAAAACACGAAAAGCAAGCAAATCAAAAGCCATTTTGATACAAGTATATGTTAACGGAAAGATCATTTACTAGTACACAAATGGTTTTTTAAAACGTTAAAATACATTTATTAAAACGGTTTTGAACTGCTCTATTTCATGGTAGTAAATAATGGAGATGGTTATTTAAAACGGTTTGTAACCGTTCTAAAATGTATGCTTTCACACTTTCAGGATTGCATAAATATTAATATAATTATCTGTTATCTGCAGCGGTTGTTTTCAATCGTTATATCTCTTTTACTACATCTTTTTAAATTACTTTTTTCATTTTACAACTTAAAAACAACAATGCCAAACAACCATTGTTTAAAATCTACACCTTTTCTTTTTTTTTCTTTTTTTTTTTTGGTATTCTTTTTCATGTACTAATAATCATTATTTTTTTTCCTTTTTTTTGTACGAACTTTTTTCCCTGTACAAATATTTTTCTTTAAAGAAAGAAAGATCATAAACTTAACTATAATATCAACAACAACAACAACAAATCAAATGGATAAAAGGGCTCCCACGATTAAATAGGAACAAAACTCACGAAATATGAAATACATTGTAATTTATTACAGATAATACATAAACCAAGTATAACCATCATATTATTGTTCTTCAACAAGTCTACAAAGTGAAGTCAATCAGCTCCATATCCAAAGTCACAAAATCTGCAACAACATCGACAACAACAACAAAAATGTGAAGCCTTAAATCTAAAAAAACATCAAATTATAAGATCTACAACATATTAAACAAACCTTAAAACTACAAGAATTAATCTTTAGATCTACAACAAACAAACCTCATGTAGCAACAACCGTTCTCACAGTTTCGGCGAATTTATCGATGACGAGAGTATGGTCTTAGTTTCCTATGTGTGTGTGTGTATTTACTGAGATATGAAAAGAAAAAAATGTGTGATTTTGTTTTGGTGTTTGTGTTTTGTTTAGATCTAAAAATATAAAAGGTGAGAAAGAGAAGTTGAGAGAATATTATATAATAAGATTAAATTAATAAAATATTAATCGTTTAAAACGGTCGTATGAAATAGCTTTAAATAATAAGATTAAATTATAAAATATTCAATTTTTTAAAACGGTTATACATAACCGCTTTAAATAATAAAATTAAATTAATAAAATATTAATATTTCAAAACGATCGTATGAAACAACTTTAAATAATAAGATTAAATTATAAAATATTAAAATTTTTAGAACGGTCTTACACAACCGCTGTAAATAATAAGATTAAATTAATAAAATATTAATCTTTTAAACCGGTCGTATGAAACAACTTTAAATAATAAGATTAAATAATAAAATATTGAATTTATTTAAAACGATTACGTATAACCGTTTTAAATAATATGATTAAACTATAAAATATTATATTATTTTAAAACGGTTATATGCGACCGCTTTAAATAATAAGAAAAAGGTTAAAGAAAGAAAGGAACCGTTTTAAATAACATATTTTATATTACGTTATTTTTATTAACCGCTATATAAAATTATTTTCGAGTTATTTAATACGGTGGAGTTGAAAACCGTTTTAAAAAGTCCGTTGTAAAATGCATTTTCTCTACTAGTGTTCATTTCTATTTACACTTGCACGAGAGTCTAATCATTTTTGCATAACACCATGAGAAGAAAATGTATGCATTCGAATTAATACAAACATATTAGTAGTAATCTTATGCCATTTAGGCATTGACTGCCACTTTATCATATCAATCTAAAGTTATATTCTTATCTCCAACATACGAAAAAATAAAATATGTAAATAAAAAGAAAACAGGCCAAACAAGTTAAAAAGTCTCCTAAAGTGCCCATTTAAAGGCTTAAGAACTTTCAAAATCCTTTTAAAAAGGACTGGAAACTTTCCTTCATAGTTTATGCAATTATAATTGAGGAATTTAACTAATAATTAAGTTTAACAATAGATTGAAATTATCTTTTTCTATTAAAAAAACAAAATCATAACAGAACTTCAGTTCACTCTTGGCTAATTATTACAATTATTATTGTGTTGGTTAAGGTCAAGCTAATCTTTTCAAAAGAACAACACCTCCCATCGGACATGTCTTCATTCCGTCAAGTGTAAGTGATACATCAGCACCATGTTGTTTGATATATCAACTTTCAGGCCCTAATATTTTTACTCATAAAGTAAATTATCATAGATTGAAATTAACTTTTTCCATGGTTTATTGATTATAGTAACCGAAACAGAAGACAAGAGTATAAGTATATAGCAAATGTTGACCCACGTATTATAGACTTTAAGATCCAAAACCCCGCAACTCGTGAGTTCTTGTAGCTATTACACTCTTCTATGTTTGGTTAGCTACTCATTAAATGCTACAAATTAAGTTAAGCTACATTGACGTCATTACGAGTTGACAAGTAACAAGTCCTTACTTTTTAACCTCGTTACAAACTCAAACTACTAACCAATTACTTGCAACATTATAACCTGCAGATCCTCAAACCTAGAGCATAACTCTACTTACTTCCTAACTTCCTTGGTCAATCCTACATACGTGCTAGTAACTAGACATTATACACTAAAAATAGCGAAAAACAAGACCACACACAATAGCTTCCTACTCATTCTGCTAGTTGCATAACCGAACAACTAACTTAAACATCATAATTTAGCGCAACTACAAAATGAACCACTTGATCCCCTAACCTAAACCAAAAATCCAGTTTTACGAGACAAACTGCATCGCGCATCCCAGTAAATTAGATCTAAGTAATTCAACTCATCATCTATATATCTAAAGCAAACTCAAACAAGCATCCACTTTCATATTGTTGAATCCACTCAACCAGCTTTAAACCCACACACAAATCGAGATATAATAGGCACAAATTTAGATAAAACTAAATTAAATTGAATACGAGCCCTAATTGTGAAATGCTGTGAAGGTACCTGAATGGTGAGGTTGTTAAACGATTGGATGGATAGGTTATAAGGATCCCTTTAAAACATCATTCGTACCCTTTTTATATTTTTTAGCGTCTTTTGATTTTTTATTTTTTGTAAATTTGTTTATGTTATAAAACTGTGAAACGGAAAGTGCCGAAAAAAATATAAAGGTTAACAAGTCAAAAGTATTAAACTGTCAAAAAGTACGGAGCAGATAAAAAACTGTGTTGTACTGTAAACAATGAGATAAAATGAATAAAAAGTACAGAACATTCGTATTTTTTGTGGACCAGTGGTACTAATAATAGCACCCTTAGATTAAACCCAAATGAATTGTGAGGATTTGTCCTTTAACATGTGAGTAAAAACTAGTCTCCTAACAAATGTTTCTTTATGTTTTATAAAACACAACTAGCATTTTAGTGGGAGTTTTTGACAAACTAATACAAAACATATCTACCATTGTATGGCATGCTCAATAATATTTACCAATGTATTGTGTTTTTCTTATTATTCTTTTTAATTTAAATTTTAATACATTGATTTGAAGCATATTGACTTGTTATATGACAGGTATGTCAGTTTGACTATTATTATGGGGGCTACTACTAGTATCCTTTTTTCTCACTTAAAGTACATATGTTTTGTATTTTTTGTCCTTTTATCCTCTCAGTTTACACTGTAACACGGTTTTTTCTCAGTTTTTTTGACAAATTAATATTTTTAACTTGTTAAACTTTATAATTTTCGTTCCGCACTTTCCGTTTCACAGTTTTGTAATATAAACAAAATTATAAAAACAAAAAAAACAAAAAATTAGGGAGGATACAAATGGCTTTTTAGAAGGGGTCTTTATAACCTACCTCATTATTATAGCTAACAAAAATATCACCTGTGCACTCTTGTACAGTGTCGGAGCTAGAAAAATGACCAAAGGGGGCAACGAGCAATAAGAAAGATACAATAATGGATCAGAATTTTTTTAGGTAAAATTCAAGTCGGGTCGGGTCAGTCGTAATTAAATCAAAGACGCCTTTTGTAAGCAACTAACACTAACTAACAAACGATCTGTATAAAGAAAATCCGAGTTAGATACAAACTTCTCCTAACCATTTTTCCGAGTTCCGACGAATAAAACCACCGGAAAAATGGTTTTTGGGCATTAGAACTTAGTTGACACTTTGAATGTTGAGGGCACCGGGATTACCAAGCTGAGAGCACTGACGTTTTTTTCTAGAATTTTGATATTTTTCCTACATAATTTGGTAGGTCTATGAGAGGTTTGTTGGGGGCGACTCCCCAGGTAGGTACTCTGAACATGGCTCCGCCCCTGATCTTGTATAAAGCATACTGATATGTTTGATTATACGTATGTGGACTATTATTCTAGCTAAAAAGAATGTCACAAACATATTTTACATTCATTTATCAATTTGCATTTTGTATATTTACATAGTAGAAGATGTTGATACATGGGCAAAATGTATATTAAACAAATATCCGACAGAGCAGCAGATTCACAAAATAGAATTAAAGAGGTATAAAAAATCTAGTAAATCACATTGAACGTCTATTTCAAACTTGTATGCTATGAAAAAATCTATAATATTGAACCTTTTAATAATGTTATTTATTTTAATTATATGAGATGTTTATAAAACTTAAAAATGTTTATACATACTGGGGATAGTTTTATAAAACAAATTTTTTTATAAATTAATGTCATAAGACAGTTATAAACCTTTACAAAAGTTTATCATAGTGGACGTCTTTAATTTACATATTCTTATATAAATAATACAAACATTTCAATTATCCATAATTTGTATAACAAGAATGAAAAGAAATATTGATGAAAATGATGAATGTGTCGTCTAATGTTAATAATACAAACATGTTAATTATCCACAATTTGTATAACAAGATAGAAAAGAAAAATTGGTTAAAATGATGAATGTTTCGTCTAATGTTAATAACGTTTGTTAGTACAAAATTTGTATCGGGTTTAGCAAGGTATTGAAGTCCTTAGTCGGGTCGGACTTCCAAGTGACTTGAGCACCCGATCTGGTACTAGAGCAAGAGAAGTGAGATGATTTTCTGCACAATTAAAAGTAAACCGTTAGCCTTACCGCAGGGCGGACCCCGCGATTAAGCTCCGGCGTGAGAGTAAGTACACATGTTTGTCAGAGAATGTCAGAGTACGTGTGTGAGTTAATGATTAGACAGAATGTACCTTTTTGGGGTGTGAAATGACCCCTATTTATAGGCAAGCCTAATACTAGGGTTTCCTAGTATTTCGCTTGTAACTGTTGGTGGTCGGAGTGGGTCCCTTGTCGGGCAAGGGTCCACGTATAATCGTGTTTGCGGCCGCGAGTGTTCTTCCGCGGTCAGTGTTTGTCCGCGGATGCGCACGGGTGCGGCTGAGAAGATACTCACGTGCGTCTTTGAAATATCCGGAGCATGGCCCTTGTCAGGCTTAGCAGTCCAGCTATGGGTCTGGGCCCATATATGTATATTATGAACTAAGCCCAGTAAGCTTGGTGCTCATACTATACGTCATCACTGATCATTTGAGGGTGGATTTGTATATGTGTTGCTTGGGGAGCCTTCAGAAACCATTTTTAAGTGTTTTGAACAAAGCTTGATGAGGATTAATGGAGTTTGTAACTGAT